>AWOL01S0417930.1:0-16298 GCA_000715115.1 Nicotiana otophora
GCCGAGTAATAGTGGGGGATCGTGGTAACTGGGAAGAAGAGGTCGTTATGGGGTCTGGATCTAGGTGGTTGTAGCGTAAAGCTAAGTGGGGGAGACCACCGTCTATGAGAGAGGTACGTGGCGGTGTGCTTGTGTAGTTTCTTGTTATCGGTACATTGGTGGATTAGTTATGACTAAGAGGAATTTGATGTATATGTGTTACATTTCACCATATCGATTTATGTGCATGTGTTGGGGATGACTCATAATTTATACTTCTTGTGGATGTGAGGTATAAGGGAAAGTATTCATCCGATTGCTTCTTTGAAAGTGTTCATGTGCTAGCAACGCACTAGAGGTTGGTTACATATTCGGGACCAGGTCAGAATGGGTGACTCTCAACAATGGTTCTAGTGGGTTCAAGAATTAAGGTACGACGTTTAAAGACTTTGGGTTCGTTAGGTGGCTGAGGAACGAGTTTTGCAGCAGAGTATGAAGAATACTTAGGGAATTTCTACGTTATCATCGAGTCTATGGTGCAGTGTTAGAGAAATAGGAGAAACAACTTTGTATTCGCAAGAGGTCTTTTAGAACTGGTGTATCAGTTGGAAATACTATTGAGTGCCTAAGGAGGGTATGAGATAGCTCATGGGTATTGAGACGATGTGGCCTTGTGATCTGGGTTACTAGGTATGAGTGTTGTTTGAGGTCTGTTATGTGTTTGAATGGAGCTACTATTATTTCGCAGGCAAGTCCGGAGTAAATTGGAAGAAGTTGGACTAGTTAGCAATGGTTTAGACTAGCATGGTGGTGGAAATGATCAGTTCCTTCGGTGTGTTAAGGATATACAAGTGATTTGTGGCTATACGTGCGGGCTTAATAGCCTCCATGAATTGATTGATTTGGAGGTATTTGATGCTGATGGTTATGTGATATGTAGATGGGTTCGAGATGAGTTATGGCAGTTTAGACTACGACCGGATGTTTGCATTTTCTGCGGTCATGGGAATTCGATCGCATATTGTAATTGTTCTTTTGAAATAAGTGGAGTGAAAAGGGTTCTAGCCGATGAAGTGTTTATTATACTGGTGGTTCAGGGGTTGTGATGAAATTCTTGGACTCTCCCGTAGCGGTATAGTAGGTGCAGTGAGCGGTATAGAAATTGGAAGTTGAGGATCAAGGTTGCAGTTCAGCTTTGATAAGAATGTCACAAGCTCGGAGGAGCGAGGGAAGATTTCAGATGTTTAGACTATGCTGGAACTAATTTGGGGCAGTATGAGGATAGCCCATTTTGTGAAAGAAGTGTTGGGTATTGCAATGCGGAAGCTTGACTAGCACTATGGAAATAACGTGGTCGATGGCCATTAATGTTCAGATTTTACTACCTGGTGCGGAAGGTTGTGGGGATATATCCCACAAGAAGATTGTATAAGCGTGACGTGTTAGGCGTTAGGTTGTTAGAGATTTAAATCAGGTATGGAGGTTTGGTACTGTCGCTAATGGGAGAGGTTATGACTGAGAGGCGCTCTATTCCTTTGGTTGTGCACTGTGGGAGTTTGTTCCGGATTTGAGGGTTGATATTATGTGTTATGAATATGGTTTTTGTGGATCCTTGAAAGGTTATTGGCCAATATAGGATGAGCGGAACCGGCTTGAGGTCCGCTATTAGAACTAATGTGAATTGTATGCTCTACATCGGGTCAGATGTGTTCATTCAGCATAGCACAGCTTATGGAGGAGTCTTCGGGTGTTGGATGTTGTTCCTATCGTCAGCTATTATCTGTAATACTCTAATATGCCATGTGGGTTGTGAGACGGCTTGATTATTCGCACGTGTGTTGTGGTTCTGTGTAGCCTGTCATTATTGCACCTTAGTCGAGCTTGAGTTTTCTAGCGCATGGCACTATCTGTCTCTCCATGGTTGTATTTTTGCACTTGGTGTGCTTGTTGTCGATATTCGGGTATTTCATCGGTATAAGCATTATGGCTTTATGGGTATTTCCTTATTTATTGTTATGTATGGATCGGGTGGCACATCGCCACTGGTATGTTGTTTGGATCGAGTTGCACGCCGTAACATTATCATGTTTGGATCAGGTTGCACGCCGCAATGGTGTCATGTGTGGATCGGGTTGCACGCCGCAACAGTGAGATGTTGAGTACGGTTCGCTATACTTATTTTTATGTATTTTGTTTCTCATTCTCTGAGAAAGGTTCATAATATCTGTTCGGTTGTTTTATTCGTTACGCGGGCTGGGTAGTTCTTTTCTAGAGCTCGTTCTTCCTTATGAGTCATATTCGAATTGTAGCTTGTTGGCGCATTGATGGCGTCATATGAGATTTTCGTCAGTGTTCGAGGTGGCTTGTTGCCTAAGCAACATGTACTAGGTGAGACAAAATTATTAGACCTGAAATCAGTGCGATCAGATTTATGTAAGGTGTATTAAAGAGAGAATGTCACTATTCAGTTCAGAATGAGGTAAAGGTTCTTGTCAAGCGGAGAAAATCCGTGAGTTATTGAATTGATGGGTGGTTATGAGTTCCTGCGCATCCCCTTCATCGTTGCAGTATTGTGAGGACTGAGACCGGGCTTACATGGGTTATGAGGTGTACTACTTGCATCGAGTCAGTGAATTTGCAATTGTTTAGCTTGGAGGAGGTTACCATGGGCAAATGAGTTTTGCGGTGCATTATGTGATCTCAGCATGGGTGCATGATCATGTGTGGGTTCAGCGTGTGGAGATTGATACGGTGTTCATATGTTAGAATCAGGTCTTGTAGAGAAATTCGGAGGTTGGAATTTGGTCCTAAGGCTTGTTGGCAAAAATAAAAGGGAGGATCTTGAGTCTGGCTCGAGCTAATGTGCTCACTTGGGTTGGGGTGGCACGGGTATGTGTACAAGGTGTTGAACAGTGATTTTGGGGCAACTCCGGAGCAGTTCTTGGAACGTTCAAGGACGAACATATGTTTAAGTGAGGGAGAATGTAACGACCCGACCGGTTGTTTTGAGCTCTAGCGCGTTTTTTGGCGGTTTGAGGCCTTGGGTAGCTTAACTTCATATATCATGACTTGTATGCATGGTCGAAATTGAATTTTGGGAAGTTCAGAATTGATTCGGATGGAAAAATTCCTAATTCGGAAGCTTTATATTGGAAGAGTTGACCAAGGTTTGACTTTTAAGTAAACGACCTCGGAATTAGGCTTTGAGGGTTGCAATAGGTTCGAATGATGATTTCGGACTTGGGCGTATGTTCGGGTTGAGTATCGGGTGGTCTGGGAGCATTTCAGCGCTTATTATGGACGATTGGCATTTTGGAAATTTAAGAATTTCTTAAGTTTGATATGAAGAGAATTTTGGTGTTATCGATGTCTGTTTGGGGTTCCGAGCCCTGGAATAGGTTCGTATCATGAATTGTGACTTGCACGTAAAGTTTGGCGTCATTCCAGGGTGTTTAAGTATAATTCGGACACGTTCGTTGAAGTTAAAAAGTTTGAAAGTTGAAAGAAAGATTTTGATCATTGATTCATAATTTTGATATTGTTTGACATGATTCGAGGCTTCGACTAGGTCCGTATCGTGTTTTGGAACTTGTTGGTAAGTTCGGACGGGGTCCCGGGGGCCTCGGGTGTGTTTCGGATGAGTCGTAGATAAATTTGGAACCTTGTTGTATTGCTGAATGTACTGATGCAATCGCACCTATGAAAAAAGGGCCATAGATGCGATGCCGCAAAAGCGGCCAGGCAAGCGTAGAAGCGGATTTTGGTTGGGCAGTGCTGGGACCGCAGATGCGGTCGTTTTGCCGCAGAAGCGGGACCACACCTGCGGAGGAAGCAATGCAGAAGCGTGAGTGTAGAAGCGCTACAGGGACCGTAGATGCGGTCGGCGACCTGGACTGGGTTCTCGCAGGTGCGAGATTTAAGACGTAAAAGTGGGATTTTTTGGGCTCATTTTCACTTCATTTCTTCCATGGGAGAGGACTTGTGGAGCGATTGTGAGCGCCATTTTCATCGTCAATCATGAGGTAAGTGATTTCTACATGTTGTGAATTAAATACACGAACTTACACTTGTTAATTCAACAATTTGAGTGTAAGATGTGGGATTTTTGGTAGAAGACCTAGAAATTATATTTTTGGATTTTACCACGAAAGTTGGACATGGAATTTGGAATAAATCATATATTTATATTCGTGGCATTATGGGTAAAGTTTATCTTCGAAATGGTTTGGAAACCGGGCTCGTGGGCCCGAGGGTGGACTTTGTTGACTTTTCGAGCAGAGTTTAGAATTATTATAAATTGTTAAATGGCAAGAATTGGAGTTTATTTTGATTAAATTGCACACAGTTTGACTAGTTTCGGATCGATGTGCATTCAATTTGAGGTGTTAGAGAGGAGTTGGAGCCAGTTATGGAACTTCGGAGCGAGGTAAGTTTCCTGTCTAACCTTGTGAGGGGGGAATTATCCCATAGGTGTTATTCTTGTTATATGCTAGATGTTGTGGGAGCTGCGCACGTATGAGGTGACGAGTGTCCGTGCGCATGCTAGAATTCCTGAGTATGTCCGGGTAGACTAGGATTCACATCATGCTTTATTTGTACTGGTTGAGTTATTATTGCCTGTGTAGTTACTTGATTTTGCGTTACGACCTGAGACTAGGCTTGCGTAGAGTGATAGACACACTATTGTAGAGGTTTGACGAGCTACTTGATTAGCCGTAGAATAATTGTGCTTCCCTTACGAATTTCTCCCGCGTTGTGCGTTTTAATCGAAAAGCTTCCTTAAATTTCATACTCACACGTATATTCGTGAGTGGGGTCAAGGACCCGTTAAAGCTTCTTATTCTAATGGGATCGGGCCGTTCGCCTCGGCAAGATTATGTAACACACTCTTATGGGATCGGTCCGTCCACCTCGGTAGTGTCATATTCTTATGGGATCGGGTCGTTCGCCTCGGTAGTATCATATTCTTATGGGATCGGGTCGTTCGCCTCGGCAGAATCGTGCGTAATATTACGAAAGGGAGTCAATACATATATGAGTATCCTAAATAGGATTTGACATTTACATCGGATATTGGTCACATACATGTTATTTGAGGCAGTACTTGGTATTTGATGATTTTGTATTTATTCTTCGGTTGAGGATCATGCCATACACAATTATTTGTTTCGTTGCTACTTTCTATGCTTCATACCTGTCTATTTTTAATGTACTTTGATTATTAGATCACTAGTAAATGTCGATGTTGACCCCTTGCTACTACTGTTTCGAGGTTAGACTATATACTTACTAGGTACGCATTGATCTATGTACTCATATTACACTTCTGCACTAATTGTGCAGGTACTGAGACATGTACATTTGGTGGTCTTACAGGCGCATAGGCACAGTTGTTGAGGAGACTTTGCAGTGAACTGTTTTCTATGTTACATCCATAGCACATACAGTCCCTTTTCCATTCATTTACTATATTCTGTGTCTTTCTTATTCTAGACAGTTATTGTACTGGTAATGTATATTTCAGTAGATGTTCATGCACTTGTGATACAGGATTTTAGATATTTAAGCCATTATTATGTGTTGCTCATATTCAAGCCTTGTAGATGATGTATGTATTTTACTATGAAAGTGGAACGATTCCGTTTATTTAGTCCATCACTTGTTTCAAAATGTGTTATGAACTATCAATCAATGTGTTGATTATTTTGGTTTGTCTAACGACAGCATTGAGCGTCATCACAACCTATAATAGAATTGGATCGTGACATATTCGTATAATCTACTGCTCTCTTACGATGATATCTAGATGATTAAAAAATCAAACACTAGCTCTAACCAATGTTTAGTCACCGTAACCCATTCTTATCCTAAAAAGTCACCAATCCTACTATAATTCTCTCTCAATTCCAATTGTTTATTGAATTGTATACCCCGTGCTTCTAGAATGCGCTCACATACACATTTAAAAATAATTTGAGATGGTTGAAGAATATAAAGAAGTTCGCAAAATAGAATGCAAGAACTGTGGTCGAGTCATGAGCGTCTTCCGGTAATTCTTATTAAAGTTGATTTGAGTTATTTTGAATTTGTTAGTTTATTAGACAAGGTCGAACCTGGACAGGCCCAACAAAACGCGGAATATCACAGCCCACTACAAGCCTGGAACCGCAGCCCACTATCTCCTCCACACTAATCGGACGAGCTGTTGGTCCGACCCATCCGTTAAACACTTATAGTGTAGGGATAGCGACTCACTTGTTTGTTCTCTTTTCATACTTTTCTTAGTTTTTTTGTAGTTTAAGTTTTTGCTTTGGATGTGAAAAAGCGAACACAAAGGGCCGAGTTCATTCCAACTCTTCGCCCTTCGAAACAATAAATTACTATTATAAATGTAAAGCTGTGAATACATAGTTTAGATCCTTATACATGGTGAATAATCATAATTAAATTACGACTAATATTGCTTGAAATGAGTCACACAATAAAACATTAATCAAGTTCCACTTGATTTACCAAAGGTAGAAGGAAAATGAAAGGCGTTTTTATTATTCCCACTGAATTGGGGCGCTTGTCCGACCATAATGCAAAATTAAATTACAAACTATTTAGAAGGTGGAATTAGAGAGTTGAGTAATAGCTTTCTAAATGTTTGATGACATTACCAGCCGATTTGATCCGATCAACCAAGATTTGTATAGACAATTACATACAAAGATGTACTTGATTATTCGACTTGTCCCAACTCATATTTCTTTTTAATGCATCATCCTTATAAAATGTGTGGGGACCTTACGCATCATAACCCAAAAACTCATCTACTGTATATTCTAAACAAAAATGTATCATTTTTCGTATAACCTAATGATAATTCCTTCCTCACTCTTTCGAAACGTTCTTCAAAATCTTGAGTTATGACAGATTGTTAGGACATATTCTGAGGCCTTTATTTAGATATTATTTTTCAAAATCTACATAATTTTGTTGTAGAATGCAAGTCTCACATAGTTCTATTGCAATAAAAAGTGATGTTTTCGAGAACATTGCACTTTACCCAAAACATAACTCCGTTTTTGTTTTGCAATTAGCCTTTTAATGGAGTTTTTATATAAAGGATCATTCAAAAAAACGTTTAATAGCGAAGAAATTAACAAAGTTTTCAAAACACTTTGCAGAAAGAATTTTCAAACGAATTCATATAAAGAAAAGATAGGAAAATGCAGGCCTCAGAGATCTTGGTGGATAAGAAATCATCAGATAGGAACTTAGTAAATTCCCATCAAGAGTAGCAAATATCTTTTTTAACATCACCGGCCATTTCATATCAAAAACTCAAAAATTAAAATCCATTAAAAACAAAACTAATTGATTAAAAAGAAAAATATGGATTCGATTATGATGAGCAAGTCAGAAGTAGCTGGTTGTAGTAATCACAGAATACACATCAGTGGGAATCCGAATGATTTCTTCATCATCCTTACACATCATAATCGAAAAATACCCCAAACCCTCGATATTTTGAAAATAAAAATTCAAATATGTGAAATTAAAACAAGAGATCATCACCGAAAACCCTTTAGCAGAAGGGATAATTCAGAGCTAAAGGTAAACACATATATGTATGAATAAATATATATGAGTGTTTTCCTATAGCCTAATGATAGATCCCTTGATCCATTCTTTAATAGCATACGATCAAAGAATTGCAATATTAGGCGTCGAACGCTAAAACGAGACAAGAAAGATAACGAGAAAGAAACACCAATTCAGATTGAGAATGTTGAAGCAGAGATAAATAGAGTTATGGTTGAAGAGAGGGGATTTGATATATATTTATAGGTAGCAAGAAAAACCCTAGAGATAGACAAGTACTCTGTTATGTATTAATGGACTCGATTACTCAGGCCCGTTAAAGAGTATGGGCCGACGACAGCCTACTTATGTCGACGTTTCCTTCTAAGTTACACATTTGGTATGCAAAGTATATTTATGTTACAATTTTAGTGGCGTGTTTGGACATAAGAATGAGTATTTGCAGTCGTACCCTATATTTGTGCCACATTTTAACTTATACCGTATTTTTAAAAATTATTAATTTGGTAGCCAGCTGACAAAAAATCCGTAATAATATGACCATTATACCCCTGACAAAACATATAAAAGATGCATCACGCATAAATCACTTTACGGTTCTCCCCCATCACTCTGCCCCTCCTCATATCTCCTCTCGCAAACCAAAAAGTTGAACCAGATTCAAATTCCAAATTCAAAATTACAAAATACATTGTAAGTATTGCAATTCATCTTCAGAATTCAAATTAGTTATTGAAACTGATTAATCTTCATGATATATGTTTCTGTAATTATTTTCGTAATTCATCATGATTTTTATGTTTTAATTCAATCAACACGTAGATTTTAATCACACTTGCATGAAGTTGTTTGACGGATGAAACATGAACTTTTCACTCATAGATCTTCTAAAACTTTGCATTCTAATTTAACGTGAAAGCTAAAAATTCTTGCTTATGAATACTGTTAAATGCAGGACAAAAATGCTGAAGTTTTGTCCTGCATTCAACAGTTTTGTTATGACGAAAAACATGCTTCAGTTTTTGGTTTATTTGCTAAACAAGCTGACTTTTTACATAATTTGCTAAAACTTCACACCAAAAATGCTGAAGTGTTTGTCTTGCAGTCTAAACAAGCTGAAGTTTTTTAGTTCATTTGCTAAGACTTCAGCATTAAAATATGCTGAAGTTATGTCCTGCGTTTAATAGTTTTGTCATGAGCTTTTTTCGAAACTTCAGCAGAAAATGCTGAAGTTGTTTAGTTCATTTGTAAAAACTTCAGGACAAACGTGCTGAAGTTTTTCTCCTGCACTATGTAATTTTTTAGTGAATTTTATTTAATGCATGTTGAAGTTAAATTTAGTTCATTTGCTGAAAGTTCATACCAAAACGTGCTTAAGTTTTGTCCTGCATTAAACACCTTTTTCATGAGCTTTTTTCGAAAACTTCAATATAAACAAGCTGAAATTTTTTAGTTCATTTGCTAAGATTTCATCACTAAAATATGCTGAAGTTTTTTCCTGCATTCAATAGTTTTGTCATGAGCTTTTTCCGAAACTTCAGCAGAAAATACTGAAGTTGTTTAGTTCATTTGTAAAAATTTCAGGAAAAACGTACTGAAGTTTTCCTCCTGCACTATGTAATTTTCTAGTGAATTTTATTTAATGCATGCTGAATTTAAATTTAGTTCATTTGCTGAAAGTTCATACCAAAACGTGCTTAAGTTTTGTCCTGCATTAAACAGCTTACTCATGAGCTTTTTTCGAAAACTTCAGTATAAACAAGCTGAAATTTTTTAGTTCATTTGCTAAGACTTCAGCACTAAAATATGTTGAAGTTATGTCTTGCGTTCAATAGTTTTGTCATGAGCTTTTTCCAAAACTTCAGCAAAAAATGTTGAAGTTGTTTAGTTCATTTGTAAAAACTTCAGGAAAAACGTGCTGAAGTTTTTATCCTGCACTATGTAATTTTCTCCTGCATCCTGAAGTTAAATTTAGTTCATTTGCTAAAAGTTCATACCAAAACAACTTTTTCATGAGCTGTTTTTCGAAAACTTTAGTATAAACAAGTTGAAGTATTCTANCGACAAGAAGCCAGTGTATCCATAAGTTCTCCTGATTTGAGTTGTGACGACCTATCTGGTGGGGACCGTTATATATATATATATACACACACACACACACACACACACACACACACACACACTCCGGTTGAGGAGGTAAACAATAATTGAGAGCTGGTGTTTACTGTTCAGAGGAGGATCGTGCCACGTACTTATATTTGTTTACAGTGTTTATTTACCATGCCTCATACTTGTTTGCTTTCTACTGTAGTTAGTTTATCGGACCACTAGTAAGTATCGATGTCGACCCATCATCACTGCTTCTCCGGGGTTAGGCTAGATACTTACTGGGTACGCGTTGATTTACGTACTCATGCTACACTTTTGTACTTATTGTGCACGTATGATTTACGATGAGCTGCATCCCATGTTACGATCTGCAACATGCTGAGTCTCCATAAGAATTATTTACATTTTCCTGTCTAACTTGTATTCCAGACAGATGTTGTATTGTTATTGTACCTTCTAGTAGATGTGCACTTGTGACACCGGGTTTTGGGGGTGTTCTAGAATTTGTTTATGGATTGTTCTACATTGATACACATTTACTTATTATTTTAATTAAACTGTACGTAACTATGATTTATTTTAATGCATTGACCTCTTTATCTAAATAATATTTATGATTTTAAAAATAATAAAATGAACAATTAAGTTGGTAGTTCACCGTTGGCTTGCCTAGCGGTGACGTTGGGCGCCATCGTGGCCTATAGTAGATTTTGGGTCGTGGCATTAATATTATTAGCATGTGAGTAGTCCCAGCAACACGTGAGTTGTCCGTTCAATGTGCGGATATGGATCCATCCCCTTAGGGTCACCCTCTCATGTTTCTTCTTGATGGTGTAGTCGCGGATTTGAGGAAAAACTGATCAATGGTTTGGTTTGGTTTGGTTTGGTTATTGAGATTCTAAGGAAAGTTTGGCCTATGTTTGATTTGGTTATTGCATTTCATCTTTACTTGTAATTTCCTTGAGACACTAGTAGCGAGGTTCGTTGTTGAGTATCTTGGAGAGACGAGGTGGAACTGCATCTCGATTGCAGTCTTGGCATCTCTTTTCCTTTATGTATTGTTGTCCTCATTCAGACGCTATTATGTTTTTGGCATGTTAGACTGTAACTTTCGATTTAGAGCTCATGACTCTATTTTTACCAATTATGGGGGATTTATTATGTATTGGCATTATTATGTTATGTTGGAGGCTTTAGACTTGTATTATTTTTGTCATTTCTGTTATTATGATTCGTCTTTGTTATGCTTGGCTTTCCTAGCAAGTGAATTAGGCGCCATCACGACCGGTTAGTGGTTTTGGGTCGTGACAGTTGGTATCAGAGCCCTGGGTTTATAGGTTTTACGGGTCATGAGCAAGTTTAGTAGAGTCTTGTAGATCGGTACAGAGACGTCTATACTTATCTTCGAGAGGCTACAAAACTGTTAGGAAAACTTCACTTTCTTGCGAAGCACTTCTGTGAATGACAAATTTACATTAACCTGTTTCAGTATATCCATAAATCTATCAAATTGCTTGTGCAGCTTTTCTCTATATAGCTTTTGAGGAAAAGGTAGAGCATGCATATGCTCGCTCTCATTAGATTCATCCCTTCTCGATGTTTCCTCCTTCTTCTTTTTGGCAGCTCCCTTCTTGCCTTTCTTCTTCTTATCAATATCATTCTTCAGTTGCTTCCCATTTTCCTTTTCAAGTACCACCTCTTTTTGGATTGGAGTGGTATCTTTCAACACTTGTCCGCTTCTCAAGGTCACATCATTCACTGTTTCTTTTGGGATTTCTCTCAGTATCAGTTGGCAAGTACCTGGGACTCTCTCAGATAATATTGTTGCAATCTGTCCCACTTGTCTCTCCATGTTTCGAAAACCAGTGCCCAATTCTTTGATAGCTTCCCCATGAGCGTCCAACCTCTCATCTGTCTTGATAATGAAGACCTTCATTAGATCTTCTAGACCAGGATAATTGGACTGTTGAGGCTGAAACTGCTGCCTCTGCTAAATTTGGAAGACTGGATCTTCTTGTCCCTGAGGTCTAGAGTTATTTTGTTGCCAAGCATTTGCAGTACCTCCAGGTGAACTCCATGAAAAACCTGAGTGCCTCTGACCCATTGCATTATAATTTCCCACAACATTCACTTCCTCAGTTGAGACTTGACACTCATGAGTAGGATTTCCTCTTCCACATATATCACAAGTTGCATGAGGCTCACTTTGTATTGTAGCTAAGGTCAGCTTCCGTATTTCTTTAGCCATAGCATCAAGCTATACCTGCACATATGTGTTAGCATCAACCTGGTGAACACCTGTCGATCTTCTTCTTTCAGCACTCTCAGAAGGCAACTAATTTGCATCTTCAGACAACTCATCAAGAATTGTGACTATCTCTTCCGGAGACATTTTCATCAAAGAGCCTCCAACTGCATTGCTCAATGTTCTACGTGAGGCCGGTGCCAATCCATCCCAAAAGTCCTGGAGTTGCATCCAGAGTTCAATTCTGCTATGTTGGCACTTACTGACTATTTCCTTAAACCTCTCCCAAGCTTCAAACACAATCTCAGTATCTTTTCTGGCAGAAGTTATGGATTTATCTTCTAAACTTGCCCGTCTTAGCTGATGAGAAATATTTATCAAGAAATTTCTGGTCATCTCATCCCATGTTTGAATCGATCCATTAGGTAAGCTTCGAAGCCACTGCTTTGCATCATCTTTGAGTGTGAAGGGGAATGCCATTAAGTAAACTGCATCTTGTGACACACCATTGTATTGAAAGGTGTTCATAATCTCCTCGAAGTCCATTAAATGGTTGTTTGGATCTTCATTCATCTTGCCTCTGAAGACTCAACAATTTTGAAGGGTTTGGAGCAACCATTGCTTCAACTCGAAATTATTAGCTGCAATTGGAGGTGGTCGAACACTGGATAAACCTTGATTGTAGACCGGTCTAGCATAATCGCCAAGTGGTCTCCCCGGCAAGGGTTGATGTTGATTAAGTCTGAGACCCCTCTCTTCTTCATAGATGTTCTACGCATTTCTAATAGCTGCTTCCTCAGCATCCCATGCAGCTTGTTCTCATCGCTGGGTTGCTTCTCTCGTAGCCAAATCTACATTATCTTCATCGTTTCTAGCCATGAGTTCTTTGGTTGAGGATTGCCCAACCTTTTCTATTTTCTCGGTGAGATTTCTTTCCTTCTTCAACTATCGCAGTTGTTTTTCAATTTTCAGCTCGTATGGTAGCACTTCATCCGCAGACATTCTAGTCATGCACCACTCTGAACCTGCAACCTACGCACAGTCAAAGAACAACAAACGTAAAAAGGGAAAAATAAAATAAAAATAAAAATAAAAATTCCTGCATTAGCACTACAAACTATTTCAAACACTATTGATTGCAAATCCCCGGCAACGACGCCAAAATTTGACGAATGCAAAACACCACTTTAATTATTCTCGCTAGTCAAAGATAGTATAGTATAATATCGTATCCACAGGGATTGGATTGAAACAATATTTTCATAGTTTCTAGTTTAATTTCTATCCAAGATGATCAACAATTGAGATTTATGTGATTAAAGCTACAATTAACTAAGAATCTAGAGCTATTGACTAATGGCTATCGAAGCAAGGAATAAGCAAAGAAAGATATCAATGGGAGAAGATAGGGTTTTGATAGGATAAGTGCAAGATAATTGTTTGGGATCTAACTCTAGATAATTCACTTCTAAAGTTCAAGTGAGTCTCTCGAATTCACTCAATTATTAGTTCAAACATTCAACAAAAACTCCTTTCTCGATTAAGTTTTAACCTCACAAGATGAACCAATTTAAGCACGTGAAGATATGCAAGAATGCGTAGTGGATTGTTCTTTAGGAGAACCTCTCTCGATTATTCTCCTGACTAGGTTTAATTAATGATTCAACTAGCCTCTTTTGATTACTAAGAAGAATTAATGAACTTAACTAACAATATAATGCAAAGATATCACAAGTTATGCCTCTCTCGATTACATGAACAAGTGAATATAGATGCAACGATTAAATCATCCAAAACGATTCAATACATAAAACTAGAGTTATCATCCACAAACAAATATCAATACACAAAATCCATCAAACCCTAAATAGAACTACTCCATAGATATGGAGCAATTCATCACAAATATGTTTAAAGTAAAGGAAAACATAAAACGATCCAAACTAGGGTCTTGAGTGAGGATTGAATGATGAACTCCTTGTGCTTTGCTTCTCCAAATCCTCCTTAGCCTCCCTAGGTCTCAAATATGTCAAAAGTCCTCAAAATAATGTTTTCCATGTATTTATACCAAGTAGGGTCGAACCCAACGAAATCACCTTTTCCTTCACGAAATAGGATAATTACTCTATAAAATTTGTACAGGCGCGCCGCATGGGGCAACGCTCCATGCGGGGCATTAGTGGGGGAAATCCAGAGAGTTGAAATCTGTCAGGCAGCAGAACAATACACGCGCGGCACCCCACGCGCCGCGACTGTGGGGATTTCTCAGTGTACGGAATTTTCATTGCTTTTTGATATCCAGACGTGGTTCTCGACCCCCGAACGCGATCCCGGCTTAATCCCTTGGGCGTTTACTCAGACTTCAAAGATCCAAATAGCTCGAATTCATTCCATACATCTACATAGCTTGGAATCACTCCTACAAGGCATAAAACACATAATAACTACAAAACGCTAGCGATTAAAGCTCAAACAGAATAAAAGTGCAGTAAATTAGAGTGCAATAAGTGACTAACACACAAGATTATAGCCTACCATCAGAATGCTCACGTAGCTTGTCATATTCCTCATGTTTTATCAGTTAGTCACATCTCATACAACACTCGGCTAGTTCAGTCATCATTTAGTGTGATGCCGACATAGAGTTCTTACTATACTCCATCTGCTCAAGGTTCCACAGGCAGTTATTTGGGTTATCAAGGTCATCAACTTTGTCAGAGGAGGGGTTGTTTTGAGTGTGGTGACTTGAGTCATCTCAAGAGGGATTGCCCCAGACTTCTGAGTAGGGTTCCACAGTAGAGCTCGCAACCTATGATTTCAGTACCAGCATCTACACCACCTGCATAGCCAGCTAGGGTTGGGGCTTAGTCAGTTCGAGGTCGCCCAGAGGGGGTGGTCAGTCAGGCCCGTTGCTATACATTTCCTGCCAGGCCAGAGGCAGTTGCTTTCGATGCCATGATCACATGTATTATTTCGCTGTGTCACATGGATGCTTCAGTATTATTTGACCCTGGTTCCACTTATTCATATGTGTCATCATACTTTGCTTGTTATTTGGATATGCCTCGCGATTATTTAGATATGCATGTTCATGTATCTATACCGATAAGTGATTCTATTATGGTGGACCGTGTATATCGGTCTTCTATGATGACCATTAGGGGTTATGAGACTAGAGTTGATTCATTGCTACTCAGCATGGTAGATTTTGATGTGATTTTGGGCATGGATTGGTTGTCATCATATCACCCTATTCTTGATTGTCACGCTAAGACCGTGAAATTGGCTATGCCATGGTTGCCGAGGTTGGAGTGGAGAGGCTCCCTGGATCATGTTCCAAGTGGAGCGATTTCATATTTGAAGACTCAACGGATGATTGAGATGGGGTGTTTTGACCATCTAGCCTTCGTGAGAGATATTAGTGATTGTGCTCATACTTTTGAGTTAGTTCCAGTAGTGAGGGAGTTCCCAGATGTGTTTCCTATAGACTTGCCGCGCATGCCATCCGACAGGGATAATGATTTTGGTATTGACTTGGTGGCAGGCACTCATCCCATCTCTTTTCCACCGTACCGCATGGCACCAGTAGAGTTGAAGGAGTTGAAGGAACAATTACAAGAGTTTCTTGATAAGGGTTTCATCTAGCCTACTGTGTTACCTTGGGCTGCACCAGTACTATTTGTGAATAAGAAAGATTGTTCTATGGGGACGTGCTTTGACTACAAGCAGTTGAACAAGGTTACTGCCAAGAACAAGTACCCACTACCACGTAAGGATGATTTCTTTGATAAACTTAAGGGTGCTAGGGTATTCTCGAAGATTGATTTGAGATCAGGGTACCATCAATTGAAGATCCGGGCTTCAGATATTCTGAAGACGCCTTTCAGGACCCGTTATGGTCATTATGAGTTTCTGGTGATGTTTTTTGGGCTGACCAATGCCCAAACAACTTTTATACACTTGATGAACAACATATTTTAGACCTATCTTGATTCCTTCATTATAGGTTTCATTGATGATATATTGGTGTATTCTCGCAGTCGGGAGGATCATAAGCAGCACTTGAGGATCGTGCTCTGGAGTTTGAGGGAGAGGAAGCTATATTATAAATTCTCCAAGTGCGAGTTTTGGCTAGACTCATTGGCATTCTTGGGCCTTGTGGTGTCCAGTAAAGGTATTAAGGTGGATTCGAAGAACTTTGAGGCAGTTTAGATTTGGCCTAGACCGCCTTCTTCTACTGAGATCCGGAGTTTCCTTGAGTTGTCCAAGTATTATTGCCATTTTGTGGAGGGGTTTTCATCTATAGTAGCCTCGTTAACTAGATTGACGTAGAAGGGTCCCTATTCAGGTTGTCTGATGAGGGTGAGGAGATCTT
>AWOL01S0418374.1:0-12719 GCA_000715115.1 Nicotiana otophora
CCCTGTTCACTCCTCTGCCAACCTTTGGTAATTTGGTCATAACTTCTTGTAGGAATATATAAAAGACAAACGGTTTGAAGAGTTAGAAACTAGACTCGAAGATCGTTTATTTTATAGGTTCCAAATCACATAACACATTATGTATATGTATATATGTTCGTCCAGACTTAGGTCTTGTGCTTACTCATTTGGAACTTTAGTCTATCACGTAATTTCCAACTTGATTTGTCCCAAGGGCTCTCCTTATGCCCTATATCGCTTCTAATACACCTAGTACACTTATTATCATATCCAATTAATATCAATTATATTAATAGTCTCCGTCTGCACACAAAATAATATAATTAGTACACGTCAACTTTCTTAATAGTACTTAAGTATTTCGAAATTTTTCGGGGTGCTATATGGACGATGGGAAAGGACCCAAGAAGTCGATGCCCCAGACATCAAATATTTCACATACAAAAATGGAATTCTGGGGCATCTCGTCCCTCTTATTAATGTTACATGTCTGTTGGCACTTTTCACATGCAGCCACGTAAGGTCTTGTGTCCTTCTACAGGGATGCCCAGTAAAATCCGGCCTCCATGGCCTTCGCTGTTGTGCTATTTCCTCCATAGTTTCCTCCAGCTTCTCCATCATGACAATGGGACAATATACTTCCCAATTTCCCCTTCTGGTACACATCTCCAAATCATGCCATCTGCAAACAATTTAAACGAATATGGGTCATTCTAGAAGTAACTTTTTACCTCACTTTACAGCTTTCTCTTCTGGTCGGAGGGAAAGTCGTGTGGTATCCATACACTAGCCAAAAAGTTGGCTATGTCAGCGTACCATGGCGGTCTATCAGAGACCGCTGCAATGGAAAAACTCTGCTCATTTGGGAAGTCTTCTCGAATGTCCACCACTTCAACAAGTAGTTTCTCCAATCGCGACAGGTGGTCAGCCACTTGATTTTCTATGCCCTTCCTGTCTTTGATTTCAAGATCAAACTCTTGCAGCAATAATAACCACTGCATCAGATGCGGGTTAGACTCTTTCTTGGTCACAAATACTTCAGTGTCGAGTGATCGATATGCATAATCACCTTGCTTCTTACTAGATAGGATCTGAACTTGTCGAAAGCGAATACCATTGCAAAGAACTCCTTCTCCATGGTGGCATAGTTCACTTGATCATCATTCAAGGTCCAGCTTGCATAGTAAATGGGTTTGAACATTTTATCTCTTCTCTTCCCTAGCACTTCTCCCACTGTCACATCACTGGCATCGCACATGATCTCGAAGGGTTCGCTCCAGTCAGGAGTCACCATTATGGGAGCACTCACTAGCTTTTCCTTGATCAGTTCGAATGCTCTGAGGCACTCTACATCGAACACAAACCTCACAACCTTGGCAAGTAATGTTGTTAAGGTCTTGGTGATGTTGGAGAAATTCTTGATGAACCTTCTATAGAACCCTGCATGCCCCAAAAAGCTTCTGATGCTCTTCANGCCATGAACTAGAGTTTCATAATCCAATCTTCCAGCCATTAAAAGTTGTAACAAATACTTCAAATACTTCTAACTACTCATAATAAACGAATTTGAAGCATTGGAATTACCTCTAGTAAATCAATCTTGAAAAATCACAACTTCGGTGATTTTTGTGTTCTTGAAGATTTGATGATGAAATCTAGTATTTGGATGTAAGAATAATGTTAGAACTCATGTATATTGAGTAAGAATCAACCCAAACCATCATTAACAACTTACCTTAGTTGATTGGACTTGCTTTGAGCTCAAAATCACCTCTTCACCTCAAGAACCCTAACCCCCAATACAAAACAATATTCTCTTCTCCCGATTTTGTATTTATAGGCCTAGATTTCTTAGTTTCGGAGGTGGCCCGGATGCATTGCATCCCCAGTTCACTCCTCTTTGAATCTAGGATACAGACTCGGATGCTATAGCGGTACTTCACTGTCAGCCATTCTTTCGGACGCGGCCCCGGATGCTTCGCATCCCCTGTTCACTCCTCTGCCAACCTTTGGTAATTTGGTCATAACTTCTTGTAGGATTATATAAAAGACAAACGGTTTGAAGAGTTAGAAACTAGACTCGAAGATCTTTTATTTTATAGGTTCCAAATCACATAACACATTATGTATATGTATATGTGTTCGTCCAGACTTAGGTCTTGTGCTTACTCATTTGAAACTTTAGTCTATCACGTAATTTCCAACTTGATTTGTCCCAAGGGCTCTCCTTATGCCCTATATAACTTCTAATACACCTAGTACACTTATTATCATATCCAATTAATATCTATTATATTAATAGTCTCCGTCTTCACACAAAATAATATAATTAGCACACGTCAACTTTCTTAATAGTACTTAAGTATTTCGAAATTTTCCGGGGTGCTACATGGACGATGGGAAAGGACCCAAGAAGTCGATGCCCAAGACATCAAATATTTCACATACAAAAATGGAATTCTGGGGCATCTCGTCCCTCTTATTAATGTTACATGTCTGTTGGCACTTTTCACATGCAGCCACGTAAGGTCTTGTGTCCTTCTACAGGGATGCCCAGTAAAATCCGGCCTCCATGGCCTTCGCTGTTGTGCTATTTCCTCCATAGTTTCCTCCAGCTTCTCCATCATGACAATGGGACAATATACTTCCCAATTTCCCCTTCTGGTACACATCTCCAAATCATGCCATCTGCAAACAATTTAAACGAATATGGGTCATTCTAGAAGTAACTTTTTACCTCACTTTACAGCTTTCTCTTCTGGTCGGAGGGAAAGTCGTGTGGTATCCATACACTAGCCAAAAAGTTGGCTATGTCAGCGTACCATGGCGGTCTATCAGAGACCGCTGCAATGGAAAAACTCTGCTCATTTGGGAAGTCTTCTCGAATGTCCACCGCTTCAACAAGTAGTTTCTCCAATCGCGACAGGTGGTCAGCCACTTGATTTTCTATGCCCTTCCTGTCTTTGATTTCAAGATCAAACTCTTGCAGCAATAATAACCACTGCATCAGATGCGGGTTAGACTCTTTCTTGGTCACAAATACTTCAGTGTCGAGTGATCGATATGCATAATCACCTTGCTTCTTACTAGATAGGATCTGAACTTGTCGAAAGCGAATACCATTGCAAAGAACTCCTTCTCCATGGTGGCATAGTTCACTTGATCATCATTCAAGGTCCAGCTTGCATAGTAAATGGGTTTGAACATTTTATCTCTTCTCTTCCCTAGCACTTCTCCCACTGTCACATCACTGGCATCGCACATGATCTCGAAGGGTTCGCTCCAGTCAGGAGTCACCATTATGGGAGCGCTCACTAGCTTTTCCTTGATCAGTTCGAATGCTCTGAGGCACTCTACATCGAACACAAACCTCACAACCTTGGCAAGTAATGTTGTTAAGGTCTTGGTGATGTTGGAGAAATTCTTGATGAACCTTCTATAGAACCCTGCATGCCCCAAAAAGCTTCTGATGCTCTTCATTGAAGTTGGTGGTGGGAGCGTAGCGATCACATATGCTTTAGCTCTGTCGACCTCGATACCTTCCGCTATGACTTTATGGCCTAAGACTATCCCCTCCTTAACCATGAAGTGACACTTTTCTCAGTTGAGTACTAGGTGAGTGTTTTCATATCATTTCAATACAAGTTCGAGATTCCTCAAGCAATCCTTGAAGTCATCTCCAAATAGAGTAAAGGCATTCATGAACACCTCCAGACACTTCCCGTTCAAATCTAAAAAGATTGACATCATGCACCTCTGAAAAAGTAGCTGGTGCATTGCAAAGTCCGAAAGGCATTCTCCGGTGTGCAGAGATTTGGGAAGGCAGGTAAATGTGGTTTTATCAACATCTTCGGGAGCAATGGGTATTTGATTGTACCATGAATATCCATCTAAGAAGCAGTAACATCCACGCCCTGCCACATTCTCCAACATCTGATCAATGAATGAAAGAGGGAAGTGATCCTTCCTTGTTGCATCGTTCAGCCTTCAGTAGTCTATGCACATCCTCCAACCCGTAACTGTTCTGGTAGGAATTAGCTCGTTGTCCTAGTTTTTCACCACCGCTATGCCCCATTTTTCGGCATAACCTGTATGGGGCTGATCCATTGGCTGTCAGAGATGGGAAATATTATACTCGTATCCATCAGTTTTAGCATCTTTTTCTGTACCACCTCCTCAAGATTTTTATTCAATTTGCGTTGGGGTTGCGTTTAGCTCTTGTATTGTATTTCTTCATCTATTTTTCTATCCTTTAGTTGTAGATTATAGTTCCTTTAGTTCCTTTGTTTTATTTCTTCACCTGTTTTTCAATCCTTTAGTTGTAGATTATAGTTCCTTTAGTTCCTTTGTTTTATTTCTTCACCTGTTTTTCAATCCTTTAGTTGTAGATTATAGTTCCTTTAGTTCCTTTGTTTTATTTCTTCACCTGTTTTTCAATCCTTTAGTTGTAGATTATAGTTCCTTTAGTTCCTTTGTTTTATTTCTTCACCTGTTTTTCAATCCTTTAGTTGTAGATTATAGTTTCTTTAGTTCCTTTGTTTTATTTCTTCACCTGTTTTTCTGACCTTTATTTGTAGATTATAATTCCTATTAGTTCCTTTATTTTATTTCTTTACCAGTTTTGCGATCTTTAGTGGTAGATTATATTTCAGTAATTCATTTTATTTTTGTCTCTTGTTTTCGGCATAGTGCTGCGTAGTGACTCTTTTATTATAGTGGCTTTGGTGAATGATGGTAGGGTAAGGTCTTGTCCTCGGAGGTGTCAGCGAGGGGGGGTGCGGGGGGTAAGGGGTAAGAGGGCTAAGGGAGCTACTAGACTGAGAGTGGGGTCTTGGAACATAGGAACTTTGACTTGGAAAATCTGTAGAGTTAGCGAAGATTCTCGAGAAAAGGAAGATTAATATATCTTGTATATAGGAGACTAGGTGGATAGGATATAAGGCACGGGATGTGGGCAGTTTCAAACTTTGGTATTCTGGGAGGCTGGGGGCAGGAACGGGGTAGGTATCTTGGCTGATAAGGACCTACGTAAACTAGTGGTGGAGGTTAGGAGGGTGAATGACAGGCTGATGACTATTAAGCTAGTTGTTGGAGGTTTTACTTTGAACATAATCAGTGCGTACACACCCTAAGCAGGCTTGGATGAGGAAGTCAAGAGGTGTTTTTGGGAGGATTTGGATGAGATGGTGCATGGTATCCCGCATACCGAGAAGCTTTTCATATGAGAAGATTTCAATAGCCACATTGGAGCGATGTCTGGGGGGGTATGATGATGTGCATGGTGGCGTTGGTTTTGGAGATAGAAACGGAGGAGGAACCTCTGTGCTGGACTTTGCTAGAGCATTTGATTTGGAGATAGCAAACTCAAGTTTCTCGAAGAAGAGGGATCACTTGGTCTCCTTCCGAAGTTCGGTGGCCGAGACTTAGATTGATTATTTACTCTGCACGAAGTCCGATAGAGGTCTTTGCACGGATTGCAAGGTCATCTTGAGTGAGAACCTCTCGACCCTTCATAGGCTCCTAGTCATGGACCTTGAGATCATGAGGAAGAGGAAAATGAGGGCGATGTATAGCCAACATAGAATAAATTAGGGAGCCTTAAAGGAAGCTAAAGCATAGGAGTTGGGGGTCAAGCTGGTGACTATGGGGGCTTGGAGAAGTAGTGGTGATGCAAGCGCTATGTGGACCACAACTGCGCTGTACATTATGGAAGTCGCGAGAGAGGTATTAGGGGTCTCAAAGGGTTACTCTAGTAGTCACAAGGGAGACTGGTGGTGGAATGGAGAGGTGCAAGGAAAAGTAAAAACCAAGAAATCTGCGTATCTGAAGCGAGTGGAAAGTGTAGACAAGGAGGAGAAGAGGGCGAATAGGGATCATTATAAGTTAGCTAAGAAAGACGCAAAGCTAGCAGTTACGGCGGCCAAGACTGCAGCTTTTAGCCATTTAAATGAGGAACTCAAGGGCCGAGGTAGGGATAAGAGGTTGTTCTGGTTAGCCAAGGCGCGAGAAAGGAAGGCTCGTGACTTGGACCAAGTGAAGTGCATCAAGGACGAAGAAGGTAGAGTTTGTTTTGGATAAGGGGCTGGGCTTATCCGTTAGAGATGGCAGACCTACTTTCATAGTCTCTTGAACGATGAGGGGGACAGAAGTATTGCACTGGGTGATTTGGAACTCTCTGGGATTCATTGTGACTTTGGGTATTGTAGGTGGATTATAGTTGATGAAGTTGAGGGGGATATGTGTAAGATGAGCATGGGCAAAGGGACCGGACCAGATGAAATTCCGGTGGAGTTTTGGAAGAGCGCGGGCTGGGTAGGCTTGGAGTGGCTCACTAGGTTATTTAATGTCATTTTAAGAACGAATAAGATGCCCGAAGAGTGGAGGTGGAGCACGATGGTTCCTGTATACAAGAACTAGGGTGATATCCAAAATTACAATAACTATCGGGGTATCAAGCTTCTTAGCCATACTATGAAAGTCTGGGAGAGAGTGGTAGAGCTAAGGGTGAGTAGGACTGTGTCTATTTCTGAGAACCAGTTCGGGTTTATGCAGGGGCGTTTGACTATAGAAGCCATCCACCTTGTTAGGATATTGATGAAGCAGTATAGGGAGAGAAAGAATGACTTGCATATGGTGTTCATCGACTTAGAAAAGGCGTACCATAAAGTTTCGAAAGAGGTTTTGTGGAGATGTTTGGAGGCTAAAGGTGTACCAGTTTCCCACGTTAGGTTGATTACGTACATGTATGATGNAAAGATTCTCGAGAAAAGGAAGATTAATATAGCTTGTATATAGGAGACTAGGTGGATAGGAGATAAGGCACGGGATGTGGGCAGTTTCAAACTTTGGTTTTCTGGGAGGCTGGGGGCAGGAACGGGGTAGGTATCTTGGCTGATAAGGACCTACGTAAACTAGTGGTGGAGGTTAGGAGGGTGAATGACAGGCTGATGACTATTAAGCTAGTTGTTGGAGGTTTTACTTTGAACATAATCAGTGCGTACACACCCTAAGCAGGCTTGGATGAGGAAGTCAAGAGGTGTTTTTGGGAGGATTTGGATGAGATGGTGCGTGGTATCCCGCATACCGAGAAGCTTTTCATATGAGAAGATTTCAATAGCCACATTGGAGCGATGTCTGGGGGGTATGATGATGTGCATGGTGGCTTTGGTTTTGGAGATAGAAACGGAGGAGGAACCTCTGTGCTGGACTTTGCTAGAGCATTTGATTTGGAGATAGCAAACTCAAGTTTCTCGAAGAAGAGGGATCATTTGGTCTCCTTCCGAAGTTCGGTGGCCGAGACTTAGATTGATTATTTACTCTGCACGAAGTCCGATAGAGGTCTTTGCACGGATTGCAAGGTCATCCTGAGTGAGAACCTCTCGACCCTTCATAGGCTCCTAGTCATGGACCTTGAGATCATGAGGAAGAGGAAAATGAGGGCGATGTATAGCCAACATAGGATAAATTAGGGAGCCTTGACGGAAGCTAAAGCATAGGAGTTGGGGGTCAAGCTGGTGACTATGGGGGCTTGGAGGAGTAGTGGTGATGCAAGCGCTATGTAGACTACAACTGCACTGTATATTATGGAAGTCGCGAGAGAGGTATTAGGGGTCTCAAAGGGTTACTCTAGTAGTCACAAGGGAGACTTGTGGTGGAATGGAGAGGTGCAAGAAAAAGTAAAAACCAAGAAATCAGCGTATCTGAAGCGAGTGGAAAGTGTAGACAAGGAGGAGAAGAGGGCGAATAGGGACCATTATAAGTTAGCTAAGAAAGACGCAAAGCTAGCAGTTACGGCGGCCAAGACTGCACCTTTTAGCCATTTAAATGAGAAACTCGAGGGCCGAGGTAGGGATAAGAGGTTGTTCTGGTTAGCCAAGGCGCGAGAAAGGAAGGCTCGTGACTTGGACCAAGTGAAGTGCATCAAGTACGAAGAAGGTAGAGTTTTTTTTTGGATAAGGGGCTGGGCTTATCCGTCAGATATGGCAGACCTACTTTCATAGTCTCTTGAACGATGAGGGGGACAGAAGCATTGCACTGGGTGATTTGGAACTCTCTGGGATTCATTGTGACTTTGGGTATTGTAGGTGGATTATAGTTGATGAAGTTGAGGGGAATATGCGTAAGATGAGCATAGGCAAAGGGACCGGACCGGATGAAATTCCGGTGGAGTTTTGGAAGAGCGCGGGCTGGGTAGGCTTGGAGTGGCTCACTAGGTTATTTAATGTCATTTTAAGAACGAATAAGATGCCCGAAGAGTGGAGGTGGAGCACGATGGTTCCTGTATACAAGAACTAGGGTGATATCCAAAATTACAATAACTATCGGGGTATCAAGCTTCTTAGCCATACTATGAAAGTCTGGGAGAGAGTGGTAGAGCTAAGGGTGAGTAGGACTGTGTCTATTTCTGAGAACTAGTTCGGGTTTTTGCAGGGGCGTTCGACTATAGAAGCCATCCACCTTGTTAGGAGATTGATGAAGTAGTATAGGGAGAGAAAGAAGGACTTGCATATGGTGTTCATCGACTTAGAAAAGACGTACCATAAAGTTTCGAAAGAGGTTTTGTGGAGATGTTTGGAGGCTAAAGGTGTACCAGTTGCCCACGTTAGGTTGATTAAGTACATGTATGATGTAGTAAAGACCAGAGTGAGGATGGTGGGTGGGGACTCGCACCATTTTTCGGTTATGATGGGGTTGCATCAGGGATCGACACTCAGCCCTTATTTGTTTGCTCTGGTGATAGATGTACTGACGCGCCACATCCAAGGGGAGGTATCGTAGTGCATACTATTTGCAGATGATACTGTATTAATTGGCGAGACACGACACAATGTGAATGTGTAATTAGAGGTATGGAGACAGACCCTAGAATCTAAAGGTTTCAAGTTGAGCAGGACCAAGACATAATACTTGGAGTGTAAGTTCAGTGGCGAGACTCAAGGAAGGGAAGGGGAGGTGAGGTTGGACTCGCAGGTCATCCTTAGGAGAGGGAGTTTTAAGTACCTTGGGTCTATTATTTAGGGGGGTGGGGATATTGATAAAGATGTCACCCATCGTATTGTGGCAGGATGGATGAAATGGAGACTCGCTTCCGGTGTTTTGTGTGACAAGAAGGTGCCACTGAAACTTAAGGATAAGTTCTACATAGTGGTGGTTAGACCGATGATATTGTATGGGGCTGAGTGTTGGCCAGTCAAGATCGCTCATGTCCAGAAGATGAAGGTATCGGATATGAGGATGTTGGGATTGATATGTGGGCACACCAGGTTAGATAGGATCAGAAATGAGGTTATTCGCGATAAGGTGGGTGTGGCCCCAATTGAGGACAAGATGCGGGAAGCGCGGATTAGGTGGTTTGGTCATGTGAGAAGGAGGAGCACAGACGCCCCGGTGAGTAGGTGTGAGAGGTTGACATTGGAGGGCCAACAAAGAGGTAGAGGTAGGACAAATAAGAGGTGGGGAGAGGTGATTAGGCAAGACATGAAACAACTTCAACTAACCGAGGACATGGCCTTTGATAGGAAGGTATGGAGGTCGAGGATTAAGTGTTGATACCCAATTTTGCCCTCATATATTTTCAAATAATATAAATATTTTCAAAACATCATTTTGCATCATTATTTAGTTTACAAATCTATACAAGAATTGTTTTATACTTTTTTATAATTTTTAGAGCTTTAAAATTGATTTTTCTGCATTTAAATTACTTGAACAATTTATTAATTACTACTTTTAATTATTTTGTAATGACTTAATTACCTAAATTATCATTTGCATCCATAATACACATTTCATATATTTTTACTTCATTCATATAATTACATTAGTATTTTTAAATCTATTTTCATAATTTTGCGGTAATAGCCTATACTCGTACATAATTGCTTTTTTATTTATACCAAAATAGCACAATTTCTACTACTATATAAACCCCTACCCATTCCCCTTTAAGGGGAGAGATGGGAACCGATATATTTTCACTAAACAAAATGAGGCTTTGTTCTGCTATTCTCTTATTATGTATTCTGTTTTTGGCCGGCTGAAAGCCAAGGCCACTAAGACTCTATTATTAAACCTTCTCTTGGTGCGAGCATTGCCCAGAGTTCTTTCGAAGCTCCAGGGAACTTAGACGCATTGAGATTTTGGATTCTTGTGGAGTTTTTGCTCTTTACTGTTATTCGTTTTACTGGTAAGTTAATGGACTTCTACAATTTCATTCTTATGTGTTTGTGATTCACATATGTTCTCACTTCTGAAATTCATAGCTTATTATATTTCTGGACTGCCCTTGTGTGCAATTCTATTAGCTTTACCTCAGTTTTAGGTCTCTTTAGCATTTAATTTCACATAATGTGGCTACTCTGAAACATGTTTATGCCTAATTTGAGCAATTTAGATACTCTTAAATCTTTTTAGCCAATGTGTTCTGAACTACTGCTGTGTGTGACCTTTGCACTTGTTATCATCTCTTTAGTGTTTAATTATTCTTAAAATATCAATTTTGTTATTTGAATATGCTTCATCTGCATAATTTGTACTTTCTTTAGTTAATTAGTCTATTGTGTCCAAAACCTGAATGTTTACATTTTCTATCTGACATGAGCTTGTTTTCCCATTCTGTTCTGAATCTATGTAATGGTAATCTTGCCTATGTAGTATGTTTTTAAGTCTGTGTTAAGATCATTCTCTACCAACCATGACTAGTTCCCTGTTAATATGTCCCTCAGCATATTTTTGGCTCACTTGATTCACCAGTAATTGTCATAATATGTGTTGCCCCATCATGTCTAATGCATTCTCTGTTGTCTGATGTGAAATTAACATGGCTATTTTATGACACTAGGATATATACTTAGCATAATTTGGACCTTTAGGTTTTCACTTGTTTTGTATTGGGCATTTGTGCATGATAATCTTTGTCAATCCTACAAACTTGTTCTTTCCTTAACTCTGCCAATATGTGACTCCCTATGTGCTAAATGTTGAACCTGCTTCTAAATCTTGACTAAATTTGCTTTAAAATCCTGTGACATGTTTGATTATCTGCTCTATATGCACAACTTGGCCATGTCTGTTTTAAATTATAAGTGTATCCCTCAATTCCTGCCTCTCAACCTTGGTCCACTCTCCTTTTCTCTCTTAAATTTCTCATTCTTAGCTGGCTGAAAGCGAAGGCTACCTAGGCTTTACTGTTGACCTCCCTAGTGTGAGCACTGCTCGGGGTCCATTTGAGGCCCTTGTGAACTCTGACATACTAGAATTTGGGTCCTTAGTCATTTCTTGAAACTTAAACTACCCCATTCAACCCCTTTTTCCTGTTATCTGTTGTACATCTAAGTCGGTTGGTTTAAATGATGCAATGCTTGGCAATATGGTTATATGAATTGACTTTGGGCTCCTCTATGGATTCTGGGGTTGTGTTGATGAATACGGCTCCTTGTTAGAAGTCTGGGTATGCTATGTGAGAATTGCTGAAGGCCCAGACAGTGCTGGGTATTTCATCTGGGCCTATTGTTTACCTATTGTCATTATTTGTATAACATTTGTATCTTACTCATTAATGGACATGTAATAACTTTGTATAAACGAATGGAGTGTTAGTAAAGTGGGGAGTGGGTAGATTTCTAATATTTGCATACCAAATTGGTAGATAATATGCCTATAGGACTCAGTGATTTACTTGTTATATATATGCTATTCAATCACTATGTGCACTATAGAAATCATGCCATTAGGGGAAGCATACACACACACACAGTCTGCTAGCAAACGTGGATTCAAAGTGCTTCAATCATGCTTACTGCTACATGCTACTAGAAAATCTGCCTGTAGGAATAAATGTCATTAATTTCAATTCGCATCAGCATTCACTAGAAATCATGCCTACAATATTTTGACTACTCCGTTTGCCACTATCACCTAGAAAATATTCCTATATGATTAAAGTATGACAATAAAATCAGCTCTAGGTGCTGAACGTTAGAGATCCTGCCTATAGGATATAATTACTCGCCATAATTTGTTAATGTTAAATCGCTCAAACATTATTTCACGTATACTATTGTTAGAAAGCATGAATAATTCTGGGCTTTCCTCTAATAGATTTCATTGTCACCTAGTAATTCACATCTAGACACAACATCTATAGGTTAAATAACTGGAAATCTGCAATCTCAAATAAGCATGCGACAATCGTATAATTATTTGGAGATAAGCAGTGCCTAGTCTTTGAAACCGTTTGTATGTTTTAATGCATAGTAACATAGAAATCATGTCTATAGGGCTTAAGGTTCTTAATTCTGAAATGGAATAACATGAAAACCTATTTCGCGTGCATTTGTTGCTTAAGTATGGAGGCTAACTTGAGCCCTTAACTGCTATATTTGAAGTCCAATATGTGTTTTGTTTGTCGCTTAGTTTTGCATTTTTGAGCAGCCTAGATGAGGTCTAGNTGTCTATAGGGCTTAAGGTTCTTAATTCTGAAATGGAATAACATGAAAACCTATTTCGCGTGCATTTGTTGCTTAAGTATGGAGGCTAACTTGAGCCCTTAACTGCTATATTTGAAGTCCAATATGTGTTTTGTATGTCGCCTAGTTTTGACATTTTGAGTAGCCTAGATAAGGTCTAGAACTACCTAAATAGAGGTCCAAAGCCTCCTGGACCATAGGCATGGTACCGGGTAGTGCACGCATAGGGCA
>AWOL01S0418571.1:0-28292 GCA_000715115.1 Nicotiana otophora
AAATATTTTGCTTAGTGGTGGCTCAACTATGTTTCCAGGCATAGCAGATCGTATGAGTAAGGAAATCACTGCTCTCTCTCCAAGCGACACAAAGATCAAAGTTGTTGCACCCCCTGAGAGGAAGTACGGCGCCTGGATTGGAGGATCAATTTTAGCTTCCCTCAGTACATTCAAACAAGTTAGTTTCTTTTTTGCTTTACTTCAATGATCCATGGATCAATTGTTAATTCTTTTAAGCTCAAGGATTTATAACAAAGGGCGAGTATGATGAATATGGTCCCTATATTATCCACGGGAAGTGCTTCTAAGAGTGGTTTGTGAACTTAGATCCTTGTTAGTTAATTCCACAGAGATATGCTTCTTTTGTTGAAGTGATACCCAATATTGTGAGAAGTATGATATTTTAGTTTTTAGCTGCTCTGTAATGAATTGTCTTAGTAAGCCAGGGAAATTGTAAATCTCTGCAACTAATTGTCTGTTATGTTGCTTCAAGTTATGCACAGTTGGTTTCGTGGAACGCGGATTTGCTGCATTTTATTGAATATTTACAAGAATTATATTGTCCCAGGTTTAGGGTAGATCGAGATGGTTTAATTTTGATTTAGCTCTTATTCAATTTGCAAGACTAGATTCTTGTCCATAGTACCTTTCTATTGGGAATTTAAACAACATGTAATTTGAATAAAATATCAATACGATTTGAAAATTCTATACAGGGCCAAAGCATTTTTAATCTATTTTGGTAAGAGAAAGTGACTGTTGGTTGCGACCTTTTTTTTTGACAGAAAAGCAAGACAATGGATTATTAACTGCAAAATTACTCTACAAATAGTCAACAAAATGCAAGCTCCAATTTCCAAACTGCCCGACCTACAGACTGTGTTGGCACCTGCTTTGAGTTTCAGAACCATTTTCAGTTCCAACAAAATCGTTTTGTTCTAGTATTCGATTTTGTTATTTACATGCGTAGAAATGAGATGTCGCAAGAATAACATGGAATGTATATTTTTTTCTTAAAGATTATTAAAAAGAAGTATTAGAAAATGTTGCACGTTTGGCAGGATTATAAAACATGTTTCTGATTACGTAAATTAACAGATTATCTGATAATTGATTAAAAATGACAGTCCACACTCTAGACCAAGAACATTGTTCAAGTGAAACTAAAAATTATGTTTATGTACGGTAACCAAACAATAACATGACATGATTCTTGAATTGATTAAAATTAACCAAATATGATTATTGAATTGGTTTACATCTAATTAAATTAGTTCAAATAATTCAAAGTTTATACAACAGGACGACCTGATTGTGGTAAATATTTTTCATACAATTAGCCAGTTCTTAGAACTTAAACTCTTGCATGAATTTAGTTATATGCACAGATAAAATAACAAATTTTAGCATCATCATAATTTAACTTATTATTTATTGTAGATTATCAATGAATATTATTAAAGAGAATTACCTGCAATTACTTTCTAAATAGCCTAATATTATAAATACTTTTATGTCATCATTAATGCATAGAACTTCTGAAATTTTATTTATATTTGCATGACTAACTTCATTGATGGTGCCTCAATTTTAACTTTATTGCTTTAAAGTCATTGAATTACTATCTATAACAAAGAAGTTGTAACAAACCGGCCGATCGTTTTGAGAGTTGTAGACCTGTTCTCTCATTTACTGCTCATTCCCTACTTAATTTCTGTTATGTGAGTTTTCGAGGTAGTTGGTTCGGATCCGGGAAGGTTTTGGAATGAATTGAGACACTTAGTCTTAAGGTTGAAAGTTTAAATTGGAAAGGTTGACCGGATGTTGACTTATGGGTAGACGACTCCGGAATGGAGTTTTGATGGTTCTGTTAGCTCCGTTGGGTGATTTTAGACTTAGGAGCGTGTCCGGATAGTAATTTGGACGTCCGTGGTTGATTTAGGTTTAAAATGGCAAAAGTCAGAATTTAGAAGTTTATCCGAGAGTGGACTCTGTAGTTACGGGATCGGATTGGAGTTCTGAGAGTTGGAGTAAGTATGTGGTGTTATTTGTGACTTGTGTGCAAACTTTGAGGTCAATCGGACGTGATTTGATAGATTTCGGCGTCGTTTGTAGAAGTTGGAATTCCTTAGTTTCAATAGGCTTGAATTGGGGTGTGATTCATGTGTTTGATATTGTTTGATGTGATTCGAGGTCTCGACTAAGTTCGTATCATATTTTAGGACTTGTTGGAATAATTGATTGAGGTCCCGGGGGCCTCGGGTGGAGTTCGGGTGATTTTCGGATCAAGTTTGGAGTTGAAAGGGGTGTTGTAGCTGAAGCCTTCTAGTGTAATCGTACCTGCGGAGCTTTGGTCGCAGGTGCGGGCTATGAAGCGCAGAAGCGACCTAGGATGGAGGGCTGCAGTGGTCGCAGGTGCGAGGCAATTTTCGCACCTGCGTGGTCACAGATGCGGCGTCATGGGCGCAAAAGCGAAGTTGGCCAGTAGGGGAGCTTGCGCAGGTGCGATAGAAATTCCGCACCTGCGATTGCATAGATGCGGAGGTAGGACCATAGGAGTGAAGGGAGCCTTGGGGCATGTCCGCATAAGCGGAGAATTTTCCGCAAAAGCGGAACCGCGTAAGTGAAAAGGCTGGGCAGTGTATTATAAATTAAGGTTCCGAGAGTTTCTTCATTTTTGAACATTCCAACTCGGTCTAAGGCGATTTTTGAGAGAATTTTCTAGGGGTTTCTTGAGATAAGTCACTTGTGGTTAAATTTATTCAGTTATTATGTTTGCCCATTGAACTTTCCACCTAGATTGTGTGATTTTGAGGTGTAAGTTGGGGGTTTGAGGCTAGGGATTTGAAGAGTTTAAATTGAGGATTTGGGTGTCTATTTGGTGTTGGATTTTGGTAAATTTAGTATGGTTGGACTCGTGGCGGAATGGGCTTCCGAATTTTATGACTTTTATTGAATTCCGAGATGTGGGCCTGGGGGCCGGCTTTTGAGTGAACTTTTTGATTTTTAATTAAAAGATTAGTAATTTCATATGGAATTAATTCCTTTAGCTCGTGTTAATTGTATCAAACTATTTGTGGCTAGATTAGAAGGATTTGGAGGTCATTTCACGAGGCAAGGGCTTGTTGGAGTAGAGTTTCGCATAGTTTGAGGTTAGTAACACTTTTAAGCTTGGTTCTGAGGGTATGAAGTCCCGAATTTTGTGATTATGTGAATGGTGTGAGGTGACGCATGTACTAGGTGACGGGCATGTAGGTGTGTAACGTGCGAAAAGTGATTTAGTCGATTCCATGAAACTGTATAGCTATCTTATCCGAACATCTTCACTGTACTATATGTGTTAGAGTACTTGAGTTGTAATTCATGCTAGAAATCATGTTTAGGCTGTACGTTGGTACTATTGGGACCCACAATAGTCGTACTTTGTTGTTGAACTAATTGCCTAATCTATCAATTTGTACTCAGTCACAGTTATTGCTTGCATATTATATCTTAGTCTCTGTTATTTTTACTTGTTATATCATATCATCATTCGTGGGCTGAATATCATGAATCTGGTGAGCCCGAGAGACTGGAGAAGTTATTGGCTAAGGGCCTATTGTGAGTGGTATTTATGGGACCGGGTTGCACGCCGCAACATGTTTATTGATTCATTCTAGAATTTGGCTTATTATAACGCTTGGGCTGGATCGGCCCCCCGGAGTCTACACACCCACAATGGGCGCAATGCTAGCAGTTATGACATTTGGGCTGGATCTTCCCCGTTTATTTGCATATGGACTGGATCTGCCATGTTTTGTTTGCATGTGGGCTGGATCTGCCCTGTTATGTGTTAAGTTTTGTTGTGAAATATGATAGCATGTTTAAGTTCTTGTTGAAAGCATGTCTAAATTCTTGTACCTTCACTTGTAGAATATAAATATCTAAGATATCATTGTCATATTTTCTGTAACTTTGCGTACTGTTAAATCTTGAAAGTGGACCGTAATAATTGGACTTGTCACTACTTTCAGTCCAAAGGTTAGATTTATTACTTATTGAGTTGGTTGTACTCACACTACACCCTACACCTCGTGTGCAGTTCTAGGTGATTCCGGTTACGGCGGTTGTTGATTTGCAGAGGCCAGACTTTCGGAGATCATCGAGGTAGCTGCTTGGCGTTCCCGGACCTTGACCCTCCTCCCTTATCTTTTAGTTTATTTATTTAGTTTTACTTCCAGACAGTGTACTATACTTTATCATTTTGTAGATGCTCATGTACTTAGTGACACCCCGATTTTGGGTAGAATTTATGTATTGAGTTATGATTTCCTATCCTGGTTTAAGAAATATTTCTTTATTTAAACAGTTTTAGTATCTTTCAAAGATTTGAAGTGTTGAAAATGTCTGAATAGTCGGCTTGCCTAGTACCACGATAGTCACTATCACGACGAGTTGGTTTTGGGTCGTGACAGAAGTCAAGTAACTTTATTCAAATAAGATGAAAGACATTCAATTATTTTTTATAACAAAAAAGTATCATGAAACTCACCACGAAGAACCAAGTAGATTTTAATGATATTTCAGCAAACTTAAATGATTTTTTTGTTATAAAACTTAATTTAATGATTTTATTGTTAATAAAATAAAAGTTGAGTGACCTAGCTTTTCTCCCTCCTTTGTTACACTAAATCAAAAAGGGTATGCAGGACGAGATAAATAGGTCCTCATCAATTGATTTTCCGTACACGTTCAATATTGAACTAGCAATGGATTCGTTCCCATAAAGGTAAGCTTCAGTTTTGTTTGATTATCCATCAAATTTAGTTGCTAAAAGATCGATTTGTTGGTGTAACTGGTTAACTGAATTTTTGGTTTCTGAGTTTTTATTTTAGATTCAGTTTGACACTTGGTATGTATGATGAATTCATGTGTTTCATATTCAGAAGAGATTTGTATACCATCTTGATCATGAAATTTATTTAAAAAATAAGGACGTGCCATTGATTGTTTCACGGCACTGTTTAACAAGCTTACGAAATGAAGGAAGATGAGACCTTTCTGACAATATATGGAATGCTTTGCAGTGTAACCAAATCGATAATTTGGTTTAGGATTATTCGCATAAGTTTCTTCACTAAGCAAGCGTTAAGATTTTATTTAGAAATTTGTGCACTGACTCGCAAGTGATTATAAAAAAGGAAGTCAAATACTAATGGACTATTGATCACTAGGAGAACTATTGATTAGATAATTAGATTTTAAGGGGAAGTTGTTGAGCTAAAAGGATTTACAAGATGAAATCTCTCTAGTTTTATAAAACCATTTTCTTTGATTTTAGTGTGAACTTCGCCCTGCTCCTTATGTCCTAGGAGGGATGAATTTTTTCATACCTAGTTGAATTANTTCTAGGTGATTCCGGTTACGGCGGTTGTTGATTTGCAGAGGCCAGACTTTCGGAGATCATCGAGGTAGCTGCTTGGCGTTCGCAGACCTTGACCCTCCTCCCTTATCTTTTAGTTTATTTATTCAGTTTTACTTCCAGACAGTGTACTATACTTTATCATTTTGTAGATGCTCATGTACTTAGTGACACCCCGATTTTGGGTAGAATTTATGTATTGAGTTATGATTTCCTATCCTGTTTTAAGAGATTTTCCTTTATTTAAATTATTTTAGTATCTTTCAAAGATTTGAAGTGTTGAAAATATTTGAATAGTCGGCTTGCCTAGTACCACGATTGTCACTATCATGACGAGTTGGTTTTGGGTCATGACAGAAGTCAAGTAACTTTATTCAAATAAGATGAAAGTCATTCAATTATTTTTTATATCAAAAAAGTATCATGAAACTCACCACGAAGAACCAAGTAGATTTTAATGATATTTCAGCAAACTTAAACGATTGTTTGGTTATAAAACTTAATTTAATGATTTTATTGTTAATAAAATAAAAGTTGAGTGACCTAGCTTTTCTCCCTCCTTTGTTACACTAAATCAAAAAGGGTATGCAGGACAAGATAAATAGGTCCTCGTCAATTGATTTTCCGTACACGTTCAATATTGAACTAGCAATGGATTCGTTCCCATAAAGGTAAGCTTCAGTTTTGTTTGATTATCCATCAAATTTAGTTGCTAAAAGATCGATTTATTGGCGTAACTGGTTAACTGAATTTTTGGTTTCTGACTCTTTATTTTAGATTCAGTTTGACACTTGGTATGTATGATGAATTCATGTGTTTCATATTCAGAAGAGATTTGTATACCATCTTGATCATGAAATTTGTTTAAAAAATAAGGACGTGCCATTGATTGTTTCACGGCACTGTTTAACAAGCTTACGAAATGAAGGAAGATGAGACCTTTCTGACAATATATGGAATGCTTTGCAGTGTAACCAAATCGATAATTTGGTTCAGATTATTCGCCTAAGTTTCTTCACTAAGCAAGCGTTAAGATTTTGTTTAGAAATTTGTGTACTGACTCGCAAGTGATTATAAAAAAGGAAGTCAAATACTAATGGACTATTGATCACTAGGAGAACTATTGATTAGATAATTAGATTTTAAGGGGAAGTTGTCGAGCTAAAAGGATTTACAAGATGAAATCTCTCTAGTTTTATAAAACCATTTTCTTTGATTTTAGTGTGAACTTCGCCCTGCTTCTTATGTCCTAGGAGGGATGAATTTTTTCATACCTAGTTGAATTAGTCTTTTTTGCCACATTACATAAAATGGGGATGGAACCCTATTATCAGCCAACAATAACCATAATATTGGGAAAGAGGGATATAAATAATTTAAAACAGTATCAAATGACATTTGTAGAGTTTTCTTATTCTTTAAGGTTGCTTAAGAACCAATAATATTTTTTTATCTCTAACTAATTATTTTGAACTCTTTTTTTGAATGCTGTCAAAGACTGCAAATTATTATTTAGTATTACTACCATATATAGCACTTGGCATATCTGCTGCTTCTTGTGTTCTTCATGTTTTCTTAAGTTCAGTGAATCTTATGCTGCCATTCTTTACAAATTATGAACTTTCTTCAGTTTTAGAGTATTTTTAACTAGCTAACTTATATAGATGTGAAAGGTGCACTAGCATATCTTGGTTTAAAGTGGGGACATGTTATTTGGAAATACTAGTAGCTAAGTTTTAGCATTTTGCTCTTTCTTTTTATAGGCAGGAAGGAGATTAGGATTTTACAAGTTTCTTGTGTTGTGCTTTAACATGAGCGAGATATCTTCAACTTACCTGAACGACAAAGGTGGATCCAGGATTTAAATCCTATCGGTTCAACCTTTAAGGTTTTTAGCATTGAACCTATTGTATTTTTTTAGTTATGGGATTATACCTACAATTTATTGCAATTTTAATGGATTTTTAAAATATAAATTTATGCTCCGCATCAAAAGTACTGGGTTCAAATAAACCTGGAAGTAATACATTGCATCCGCCTCTGCTGAATGTGAGCTCCCCTCCCACTGCGCTATTGACATTTGCTATTCCTTCCCTTTGTGGGCTTTTGCAGGAATCCCCTACTTATTTTCATTATGTTGTTTCTGTTTTCTTGTTGTTTTCTCTGCATATAGCGAGAAAAGAGAGGTTCATGTGCTAATAGCTGGTGACTCTTACTGGATATCTATCTTACCTTGAGCTTGAAGGGAGAGAAAAGAGGGAATCAGAAATCTCCGGCGGACTAAGCTGATTTTATGGAATGTTTTCAATTTGACTCTGTATTTGTACCAACGATGTCTCACCTAAATTATACTTGCAACATAAATTTCTGAAGTCCTTACAAGATGACTTATGAGAATATTCAAACACTTGTTATTGACAATGGAACTGGATTGAGCAAGGTTAGTTAGAAAAAAACTGCTTTAAATTTCAACTCCGGTGTGACATTCTAATGAATAACAACTATTTTGTTGTTTGTTTCTTTAGGCTGGATTTGCTGGGGATGATTCTCCAAGGGCAGTTTTCGAAAGTATAGTTAGTCGTCCTCGTCACACTGGCATCATGCCTGGAATGGGACAAAAAGATGCTTATGTTGGTTATGAAGCTCAACAGAGAAGAGGTCTTTTGACTCTGAAATATCCCATTGAACATGGCATAGTAAGCAACTGGGATGATATGGAGAAAATCTGGCATCACAGGTTTGCAATGAACTCCTTGTTGATCCCTGGGATCATCCCGTTCTGCTGACTGAGGCACCACGTAACCCCAAGGAAAACCGAGAGAAAATGACTCAAATCATTTTTGAGACACTCAATATTCCAGCCATGCATATTGCAATTCCGGGCGTTCTTTCTCTGTTTGCAAATGGTCGTACAACTGGTAAGAATAATACCGGCATATGCTAATTCTCCACTATTTTTGTCAGTCACTAATTCTTTTTGTTATTTTCAACAAGGTATTGTTCTTGATTCTGGTGATGGTGTGACCCACACTGTCCCCATCTAGGAGGGACATGCACTTCCGCATGCTATATATCCTTGCGGTTAGTTCTTGGTGGTCGTGATCTTACATATTATCTCGCGCATATTCTCTGCAAGTGCGGTTATGTCTTTAGTTGTGCCATTGAAACAAGTGTTATTTGTCATATGAAGGAGACAATTGCTTATGTTGCACTGGATTTTAAGCAGGAGATTGAGAAGGAAAACAATTGCTCAAAATTAGTTGAGAAGGGCTATGTGCTTCCTGATGGAAAAGTCATTAATATTGGTGCTGAGAGATTCCGTTACCCTGAAGTCCTCTTCCAACCATCATTGGTTGGAATGAAAGCGACAGGAATTCATGAAAAACCCTACAACTCAATCATGAAATGTGATGTTGATATTAGGAAATATTTATTTTCAAACATTGTGCTTACTGGTGGATCTACTATGTTTCCTGGCATAGAGGAACGTATGAGCAAGGAAATCTCTGCTCTCTCTCCAAGCCGCACGAAGATCAAGGTGATTGCACCGCCTGAGAGAAAGTACAACGCTTGGATAGGAGGATCAATTCTCGCTCTCCTCAGTACTTTCCAACGAGTTAGTTTCTTTTTTGCTTTAGTTGATCGATCAATCGTTTAATCAACTACGTCTCGTTCCCAAATAAAATGTTCTAATTGTGAATGTCTTCTTTAAGCTCAAGGGATCAGCACTAACTTCTACTTTCTGTACGGATGTGGATAGTGAAGGCCGAGTATGATGAATCTGGTCCCGCAATTGTCCACAAGAAGTGTCTCTAAGAGTGGTTTGATAACTTCAGCCCTCTTAGTTAATTCTATCAAGTGAATGTTATTTCAGTCAAAGATATGTTCCTTTTTTGAAGTGATACCGAAACTTGTGAGCAGTCTGATATTTTAGTTTTTAGCTGCTTTGTATCTAAAAAGCTGATTTAACTTTGCTCGGATTTAATCTTTTTAATTCAAGGGTTTTGGCTAGTAAGCCATGAAAATGGTGGATCATCTGTGGCTAATGTTTGTTCTGTTGCTTTTCTGGTTATCCACAATTGGTTTCATAAGCAGAACTCTCTGAGTTGTGTGAGTGGATTTGCTTGGTTTTTATGTTTTCTATTCTACTTGGGCAGTTGGGCTGGGATTGAATTTTTATTTAGCTTTTAAGATGTTATATATGTAAGGCTTACCTTTATTCAATTTGCAAGAGTAGATTCTTGTTCATAGTACCTTTCTATTGCTAATTTAACTGCAAGACCGTTGTAGGTGATACGAATGAATGCCAACATGATTTGAAAATTCTATAGGCCAAAGCATTTTTATTCCATTTTGACGAGAAAAAGTGACTGTTGATTGCGACCCCCTTTAAGTTAGAGCAAAGCAGTCTACAGGCTTGCCCCTTTGAGATTCTTGAGAGTGGGTGAGGCAGCCTACAGGCTTGCTTTGCCACTTAGTTTATCAGTAATTCATCCGGTATTCCATGTCTTTATGCTCCGGAGGTATAATGGTGATCTGTCCCATGTGTTAGATTTTAACTCAGTCCATTTGGACAAGGATTTGACTTATGAGGAGGAGTTGGTGGCCATTCTAGCCCGGTAAGTCTGGAAGTTGAGGTCTAAGAGTTATCCTTCAGTTCGAGTGCAGTGGACATGTCAGTCGATCGAGGCATCTACGTGGGAGTCTGAGTCCAATATGCGGAGTAGATACCCACACCTTTTCACCCATCCAGGTACTTTTCTATGTCCGTTCAAGGACGAACGTTTGTTTTAGAGGTGGAGAATGTGATGACCCGATAGGTCATCTTGAGATTTAACCTCTATTTTTGTGTTTCGAGACATCGAATAGCTCCGTTTAGCATTTCTCAATTTGTGTGGGCAGTCCGTGCCTTATTTCGGAAAATCTTTGTGTGAAAAATTGAAGAAAGTGTGAATTTTGTCTTTAAAAATTATTGAGTTGACTACGGTCAACATTTTGTATAAACGGACCCAAATCAGTATTTTGACAGTTCCAATGGGTCTGTATCATGATTTTGGGACTTGAAAGTATGCCCGAAATTAAATTCGGAAGTCCCTAACTTGTTTTGACTCATTTTGCCAAAAACTAGTATTTTTGAAAGTTGAAGAATTACAAGGTTTAACCGAAAGTTGACTTCTTAGCTAACGGGTTTGAATTTTGATGTTAAAACTGGAAATAGTTTCGTATTGCTATTTGAAATTTGTCTGTATAATTTGGTTCAATTCGGAATTCATTTGACATGATTCGGAAACTTAAACGTGATTCTAGTGTTCTTGAGTTTCACTTTGGAAGTTCATTCGTTTTGATGATTGATTCGTAGATTTAGATGTTATTTTGGTGATTTGATTACGCGATCAAGTTTGTATGATGATATTACACTTGTGTGCATGTGTGGTTTGGAGCCCGAGGGGCTTGGGTGAGTTTCAGATGTATTTTTCATAGGAGAAGTCTGCTAGTGTAATACCAGTATTGGTGCTCTGTTGCAGATCTCGCAATTGCAAGGTCTGGCACGCAATTGCAAGCCTCGCTTTTGCGAACAACGATTCGCATTTGCGATCATGGACTGGGCTTGGTGAACCTTGCATTTATGAGAATTTCTTCGCATTTGCGGACACTGGATCTTTGCAATTGCGAAGGATGTGGTCGCAATTGTGATAACTGGCTACTCGGTACCACTTCGCTTTTGCGAAGTGTTTGGTCGCATTTGCGAGGGCTTTGGGATTGCATTTGAGACCAAAATGTCATATTTGCGACGACTTCTCTTCTGAGGTAGGGTTCGCGTTTGCGACTCCTTTCTCGCATTTGCAATATTTGCAATTGCAAACAAGACATTGCAATTGCGATATCCGCAGCTGGGTAAAAGAGGGGGGAAATGGGACTTAGCTCATTTCTCACATTTTCTCAACCCTAAACACCCTAGAGGCGATTTTCCAAGAGATGTTTCTTCCTAAATTTGTTGGTAAGTGACTTTAACCTATTTCTTTTAAATTACCCATTACATTTCATGAGATTTCAACATCAAATTTAGGATTTTCATGGTAGAAATTAGGAATTTAGGTAGAATTGGGAATTTTTGTAAAATTGTGCTTTAGACCTCGAATTGGGGTTGGGTTTCGAGACAAATTACATAACCGGACTCGGGGATGAATGGGTAATCGGGTTTTGGTTCGAATCTCGATTTTGACCAAGCAAGCCTAGGGTTGACTTTTGTTGACTTTTTAAAAATAATCTAAATTGAACCCCTTTCATTTGTGGGTAGTTTCTAAAGCTTATTTAGAATCATTTGGTCAATAATTTGCTAGATTTGGTTGGTTTGGAGGCTTGTTCAAAAGGAAAGGTCGTGGTTGAGTGATTGCTTGAGTTGCGAAGTGAGGTAAGTATTGGGTCTAACCTTGATTTGAGGGAATTAGGAACCTTTGAACTATATGTTATGTGAATTACGTGTGAAACGGCATATATGCGAGGTGACGAGTGTATATACGCCGTCAAAATAATTGTTTCCATGCCTTTCTCATATTCCATGAATTATCTCACTCCATGCCTTAATTGTTACATGCTTTAAATGCTTTCTATGCCGTAATTTGTTACTTGTCATTAATTATTCTTTTATTGAATTAATCGTTCCTTCCATGACTCCATGATTAATTGCTACTTGCCTTAATTATCTTACTTGCACACCTTAATTGTCACGTACTTGTCTTGTCTTGTTGCTTTTCTATTATTTGTAGCATTCCTTTGATTAGTACGTGGTTTCTTTATTGCTTTGTTGTCATATTCCTTAATTGTAGAGATTCTTGTAAATTGAGCTATTGAATTGATTACTTTTATTGACAATATTTATGGACCGGGTTGCACACCGCAATGGTTGTGATATGGTGAAATAATAGAGGATTTTAATATTGATTATAATAATATAGTGGGATCGGGTTGTGCGCCGCAACGGTTGTGTACGTAATACTTGATATTGGTAAATTATGACATGGTGAAATAAGGGAGGATTATGACATTGATTATGATGATATGGTGGGATCGGGTTGTGCACCGCAACGGATTTTATATGTGATTCTTGATATTGATAAATGATGCTATGGCAGAGAGGATTGTGTGTGTACGGTGGGATCGGGTTGCGCGCCGCAATGAATTGTGTATGTTGTATTCGTTGTTATTGTGTTTGTTTCCAGCATTATTACATGAAATAATGAGATCGGTTATTCTGGGTGCTCACATCACCACCACCACCACTCCCCCCGTCACTCTCCACTATCAGTTTAATTTCTGTTGAACCCTAAGGCATTAAATGCCACTATAAAAGGGAGCCTTCAATGCTCTCACCTAACAACACAAGACATACACGAAAAATCACCTAACAAACAGAGAAACATCAATTTTAAGTTTTGAGTAGAAAAATCAAGCTAGTGTTTCTAACTAGCCTTTGATTTCTTTTCGATTCTGAGATTTACACTGGTCGGAGTTTGAGTTCCTGATTCTTAACGGCGAAGAAGGGCTCTCATTTGGTTTGCCACCCAAAAGAAGGTCAGCGAGCCTCGACCTTTCTTCTCTCTTAATCATTTAATTGAAATCATGTTTGTTCTGTTATTTTCTTATTAATTGACTTTGTGTCTTGTATGTCAATAGTTGATTATCTATGTATGTTTGTCATTAATTCANAAGAAAAAGTGATTGTTGATTGCGACCCCCTTTTAGTTAGAGCAAAGCAGTCCACAGGCTTGCCCCTTTGAGATTCTTGAGAGTGGGTGAGGTGGCCTACAGGCTTGCTTTGCCACTTAGTTTATCAGCAATCCATCCGGTATTCTATGTCTTTATGCTCCGGAGGTATAACGGTGATCTGTCCCATGTGTTAGATTTCAACTCAGTCCATTTGGACAAGAATTTGACTTATGAGGAGGAGTTGGTGGCCATTCTATCCCGGTAAGTCTGGAAGTTGAGGTCTAAGAGTTATCCTTCAGTTCGAGTGCAGTGGACATGCCAGTCGATCGAGGCATCCACGTGGGAGTCTGAGTCCAATATGCGGAGTAGATACCCACACCTTTTTACCAGTCCAGGTACTTTTCTATGTCCGTTCAAGGACGAATGTTTGTTTTAGAGGTGGAGAATGTGATGACCCGATAGATCATCTTGAGATTTAGCCTCTATTTTTGTGTTTCGAGACATCGAATAGCTCCGTTTAGCATTCCTCAATTTGCGTGGGCAGTCCATGCCTTATTACGGAAAATCTTTGTGTGAAAAATTGAAGAAAGTGTGAATTTTGTCTTTAAAAATTATTGAGTTGACTACGGTCAATATTTTGTATAAACGGACCCGGATCAGTATTTTGACGGTCCCAATGGGTCCGTATCATGATTTTGGGACTTGGGAGTATGTCCGAAATTGAATTCAGAAGTCTCTAACTTGTTTTGACTCATTTTGCCAAAAACTAGTATTTTTGAAAGTTTAAGAATTACAAGGTTTGACCGAAAGTTGACTTCTTAGCTAACGGATTCGAATTTTGATGTTAAAACTGGAAATAGTTCTGTATTGCTATTTGAAATTTGTCTGTATAATTTGGTTCAATTCGGAATTCATTTGACATGATTCGGAAACTTAAAAGTGATTTTAGTGTTCTTGAGTTTCACTTTGGAAGTTCATTCGTTTTGATGATTGATTCGTAGATTTAGATGTTATTTGGGTGATTTGATTACGCGATCAAGTTCGTATGATGATATTACACTTGTGTGCATGTGTGGTTTGGAGCCCGAGGGGCTTTGGTGAGTTTTGGATGCATTTTGCATAGGAGAAGTCTGCTAGTGTAATACAGTGTTGGTGCTTTGTTGCAGATCTCGCAATTGCAAGGTCTAGCTCGCAATTGCAAGCCTCGCTTTTGCGAATAACGATTCGCATTTGCGATCATGGACTGGGCTTGGTGAACCTTGCATTTGCGAGAATTTCTTCGCATTTGCGGACACTGGATCTTCGCAATAGCGAAGGATGTGGTCGTAATTGTGATAACTAGCTACTCGGTACCACTTCGCTTTTGCGAAGTGTTTGGTCGCATTTGCGAGGGCTTTGGGTTTGCATTTGAGACTAAAATGTCGCATTTGCGACGACTTCTCTTCTGAGACAGGGTTCGCATTTGCGACTCCTTTCTCGCATTTGCAATGTTCGCAATTGCAAACAAGACATTACAATTGCGATATCCGCAGCTGGGTAAAAGAGGGGGGAAATGGGACTTAGCTCATTTCTCACATTTTCTCAACCCTAAACACTCTAGAGGCGATTTTCCAAGAGATGTTTCTTCCTAAATTTGTTGGTAAGTGACTTTAACCTATTTCATTTAAATTACCCATTACATTTCATGAGATTTCAACATCAAATTTAGGATTTTCATGGTAGAAATTAGGAATTTAGGTAAAATTGGGGATTTTTGTAAAATTGTGCTTTAGACCTAGAATTGGGGTTGGATTTCGAGACAAATTACATAACCGGGCTCGGGGATGAATGGGTAATCGGATTTTGGTCTGAATCTCGATTTTGACCAAGCAAGCCCAAGGTTGAATTTTGTTGACTTTTTAAAAATAATCTAAATTGAACCCTTTTCATTTGTGGGTAGTTTCTAAAGCTTATTTAGAATCATTTGGTCAATAATTTGCTAGATTTGGTTGGTTTGGAGGCTTGTTCAAAAGGAAAGGTTGATTGCTTGAGTTGCGGAGTGAGGTAAGTGTTGGGTCTAACCTTGATTTGAGGGAATTAGGAACCCTTGAACTATATGTTATGTGAATTACGTGTGAAACGGCATATATGCGAGGTGACGAGTGTATATACGCCGTCAAAATAATTGTTTCCATGCCTTTCTCATATTCCATGAATTATCTCACTCCATGCCTTAATTGTTACATGCTTTAAATGCTTTCTATGCCGTAATTTGTTACTTGTCATTAATTATTCTTTTATTGAATTAATCGTTCCTTCCATGACTNGTGTATTAAATTGTTCATTCCTTCCATGACTCCATGATTAATTGCTACTTGCCTTAATTATCTTACTTGCACACCTTAATTGTCACGTACTTGTCTTTTCTTGTTGCTTTTCTATTATTTGTAGTATTCCTTTAATTAGTGCGTGGTTCCTTTATTGCTTTGTTGTCATATTCCTTAATTGTAGAGATTCTTGTAAATTGAGCTATTGAATGATTACTTTTATTGACAATATTTATAGACCGGGTTGCACACCGCAATGGTTGTGATATGGTGGAATAAGGGAGGATTTTAGTATTGATTATAATGATATGGTGGGATCGGGTTGTGTGCCGCAACGATTGTGTATGTAATACTTAATATTGGTAAATTATGACATGGTGAAATAAGGGAGGATTATGACATTGATTATGATGATATGGTGGGATCGGGTTGTGTGCCGCAACGATTGTGTATGTAATACTTAATATTGGTAAATTATGACATGGTGAAATAAGGGAGGATTATGACATTGATTATGATGATATGGTGGGATCGGGTTGTGTGCCGCAACGATTGTGTATGTAATACTTAATATTGGTAAATTATGACATGGTGAAATAAGGGAGGATTATGACATTGATTATGATGATATGGTGGGATCGGGTTGTGTGCCGCAACGATTGTGTATGTAATACTTAATATTGGTAAATTATGACATGGTGAAATAAGGGAGGATTATGACATTGATTATGATGATATGGTGGGATCGGGTTGTGTGCCGCAACGATTGTGTATGTAATACTTAATATTGGTAAATTATGACATGGTGAAATAAGGGAGGATTATGACATTGATTATGATGATATGGTGGGATCGGGTTATGTACCGCAACGGATTTATTATGCGATTCTTGATATTGATAAATGATGTTATGGTAGAGAGGATTGTGTGTGAACGGTGGGATCGGATTGCGCGCCGCAATGAATTGTGTATGTTGTATTCGTTGTTATTGTGTTTGTTTCCAGCATTGTTACATGAAATAATGAGATCGGTTATTCTGGATGCTCACATCACCACCACCACCCCTCCCCCCCTGTCACTCTCCACTATCAATTTAATTTCTGTTGAACCCTAAGGCATTGAATGCCACTATAAAAGGGAGCCTTCAATACTCTCACCTAACAACACAAGACACACACGAAAAATCACCTAACAAACAGAGAAACATCAATTTTAAGTTTTGAGTAGAAAAATCAAGCTAGTGTTTCTAACTAGCCTTTGATTTCTTTTCAATTCTGAGATTTACACTGGTCGGAGTTTGAGTTCCTGATTCTGAACGGCGAAGAAGGACTCTCATTTGGTTTGCCACCCAAAAGAAGGTCAGTGAGCCTCGACCTTTCTTCTCTCTTAATCATTTAATTGAAATCATGTTTGTTCTGTTATTTCCTTATTAATTGACTATGTGTCTTGTATGTAAATAGTTGATTATCTATGTATGTTTGTCATTAATTCATAACTAATCACTAAACTCTAGAGTTATAAGCTTCTTAATATTCTGATATCAGAATCATGTACTGAATAATTAACTACTTGCAATCTTAATGAATATGTCTTGAGTAGTTGTGCATTGTTAAATTTCTGAGATTAACAAAGAAGCTTTCAAATGGTCTCAAATAATTATCTTAATTATCAGACCTTCTGATGTTCTACTGTGGTTCTCATGTGTGCCATATTAGTTTGCCTTAGTGTTATTGGTATGATTCACTTGATAAACTAGTCTAAATGGATATACATCCTTTAATGATAAAGATAGGATTGTCACCTTAGTCTAGGTACATCAGCTCACGACATCTAGATCAATTTCTTCTTCCAAATGTATGTTTGTGACTCTATTGACACTTGAAAGTTCATTAGTCTTCTATTAAAACTCATGACTATGCAGTCAAGTTTGGGATTTCATTGTATAAGCATGTTCTAAAACTTACTGTATCCTTGTACTTACCCTTGTGTGTATTCTGATAGTTACTCCACATTTGGCTTAAGTTATGGAACCTATTTAAGATACATCTATGGTGTTTGAGTTCATCTATTGTGCTAAAGTATTAAACTAAACTTCATCATGACTAAGTCCTTATACACAAGTTGATCCTTAATGTGATACTCTTATTGACTTTTCCTAAAATTTATACATGGTGATGCTGCTAACTTGATCACATGTTGTGATCCTATAAGACTGTCATATGTGTGTGTTTAAATATTATCTCTGGGACTTCTGCAGTCAGCTCATTCTTGAACAAGCTATGTTTGTCTTACTTGCTCATACATGTGTCCCTGACATCACATAACTTTGTTAAGTCAATATAAGATAACTGTAGCCATTATAAACCTAGGAGAAACTAATTGATGCTTGTATGCCTTGTTGAGTATAGGACTGTATATTCAACTTCTAATCAGCCTAGATAGAATGAAAGATTTCTTTAAAGGTCATATCACTTGTTAAGTGTAGACAAATGTATTTGCTTATCCATGTCTTTAAAGAACTCTAAAGTAGACTGTTAACTCTTACATTTAGTAAGAAGTGGAGTGCTAATCTATGTGTAAACTTTTATTAAGTGTATACATGACTAAATATATGATTACAGTTAAGAATCCTCATAAGTATGAACCTGCCAGTAGGATTGGTGAGGTTAATACACATGATATCTCTTATGCTCCTTTGAACTACATGACTTACTTGTTCTGAGTTCTTGTATTGGCATGTTGGTGTTCTCATTGCTTGTCTACAACTGTAACTAATTTTATTGAGTATTCTCAGGCCTGATAAAGTACATGACAATGTATTATATGCTTGCATGTGAACTATGATCTCTTATGATATTATCTGCAGTATTCTGAACAGTTATTTGCAATAAATATACATTTCCTTGTGTGTAGTCACTACTGTTCCATTGGAATTTACATTGAGTGCCTCATTAGCATCCAAACCATTAGGGAAGAGTAAATGTGAGTAGTTAGGGGTATTTGGTAGTAGAATTTAGTTTTTGATTGAGATACTCACCCTGACACAAGCACTGCTCGGGGTCCTTCAGATCCTTGTGAACTTTGAAGTGACAGGATCAAAGGATATCTCGGCCGTGAATGGAATTTTACCCCAAGCCTTTAATTATTGATATTTTCTAATCTCTTTAGGTTTAGTGTTAAATAAAAATAAAGGTTTCACAGTAAATTGTATTACTCTGTGTGACTTCACCTTAATTTGTATTCCTCACTACTAATGATTGTTATAGTTTTATCTTGGGCCGATGTTGATATTACTTGTGTTTAAATATTGAATTGGGCCACATATCTAATAACATTATTTTCTTTTTTACGCATGTGTCTGAGTTGGGCCTGCTGAGTTCTCAAAAAACTCGGGCCCAAATTTCTAGCCTGAACTTGGAGTCACATAAAGCTGCCGTTATTTGCTCATTGTCTGCTGGGCCTAATTCCTCTCAGGCCCAAACCATGAGTCCATTTCTTTTTCCCTATTGCTTTATAAGTCTACTATTGTTCATATATGTATCAACACTGTGATATTGATTGAATGTTTTACTTTTATTTTTTTTTAGTTATATTAACTACCTAGGCAAGCCTCAAAAGAACGTAGGTAAAGAAAAAGAGTAGTACTGCAACTTAGTATTAATTAATTCTAATTGTTAATCACTTCGATTATTCAACTTCCGTTATTGTTTTTACTAACAATTTTCATGAAGTTTTTAAGCTAAGACATATTTGCAAAAGAGTCAACAACCTTCTCTTTCTAAAACAAGAAAAAACCGTAAACCAGAAAATGATTTTCAAAAGCGGGCTATTCAAACAAACACTCCTGCAATTAAGGTCCTTCAAATGGTTTGAATTTGAATATGAGATTTGAAATCAAATTTTCAAAGGTATATCTAAACCCCATTTTCTCAAATAGTTATTACTTTATACAAAGAGCCATTTTGTTTCAAAAGTCAAATGTTTTAACCCTAACCCCATTTTGCTATTCAAGTAAGTGTTATATATACTCTTTCAATTGTATAGACATTTTCAAAGGCATCTCTGTTAAATAAAACTTACACCTTTTCAAAGTATATACACTATTTCTCTTTTAAAATTGATAAGTTTTACAACGTAACATAAGGTAAGCTGCACATTTTAAGCACTAACTAAGTACGATATAGATATCTAAATTCCCCGAACCTAGTCTAAGTCCAATGGAGCTACCTTAGTTAGATTCTAGAGGGTGCCTAACTCCTTCCCCTTAGAAGAACAAGAACCCTTACCCAAATCTCACTGGGTAGCAGACTAATAGGATAATGATCCTAACCACTAAATAGGTACCATAATATACCTTTAAATATTAGGTGGCGACTCTCTTTTATCATCAACAGGGAAACCACTAGTTGAATTTTATTTTGACTCGTGCAAAATAGGGTGTAACATTAGAAATGTTTAGTTTTAACCATAGTTTTGGGATTGTTTAGTCCAAATAAATTTTGGCCTTTGGATTTAAAAATGACACAAATGTCATTAAATTGGACCTGCATTGATGGAATTGGAGAGAGTCTATACGGGTGATGAGTGGGATCCTTAATCTTCCAGTTGGTATTTGTTTTCTTCATATAGTCAATAATGTACTGGAATTTTCTAGCTTTAGGATTATTTATCATGTAAAATGAGAAAGCCAAGTTATCTAGCAAAAATAGAATGTGTCAAAAGCCTAATTGAGCAGCCAAGGAGTCTCTCTTATCAATTGGGTAGTTCATATAGAAAATAACTTTGGATTTAGGTTCATTAATTTCCTGGCCTGACAATTCACATAAGTAGTATAAAGTGTTGAGAATATGTATATTTTCCTTAGTTGCTTTGCCGATAAGAGTGAGGTTGATACGATTCTAGATTGCCTGGGCGGAGCAGAGAATATTGAAGATGACCCCAAATTATCTAGTAGACCATTGACTCGCTCCAAGTTCAAGAGCGCCTGAGGGATGCACGCTGAGAAGCTACATGATCTTCAATAATTGACTAGAAGATGTATGGAGAGCCACTTTGAGATTTCATGCAAAGAATACCATGTTTGGTGTCTTGATAATTGAAGAATCAAGACCCCAAGTCAAACCGTGTGACACGGTTTCACAAATCGTTGACTACGGTTTAAGAGGGTCCTGAAGAGATGAATAAAATAAGCTTATGAAATTCGACACGATTCAACTGTATGTTACGGTTGGGGTTACGGTTGGGGTTACGGTTGAGGTTACAGTTTGGCCTAACAATTTTTATTTTTGTAAAACTAACTTTGAATTTTTTTTTATTTTACCCATTGAATATTTATAATAGCCTAGGGTTATTTCATTAGCCACGTAGTATATTTTGACATAAGAAAACTCTTGAGAGATATATGAAACCTCTTGGTTCGAGTTTCACTTTGGATTACCTATTTTCAAGAATTGGGTTCTTCAGGGTAATCTTCTTCTCCTTTCTTTATATGTAGAGTTTCTAATTTGTCGTTTTTGGGAGGCGACCAGATAGTTTTTTGATTGTTTCTTGAGACGTTCACTTAGGGTTCTAGATTTTTCTTCTATATTTTATTATTCAGACTACTGTTTATCTTAATCAAACCTATCATTAATTTTGCTTTAAGTTTTGTTATTTTCATATTCAGATGTTTTGTTTATCTCTGAATTTATCAGTTGGTATTAGAGCGAAGGCTCGGGTATTGTTCTAACAAATCGATGTTCCCCCAGCCTTAAAATCAAGATCCGAACTAGTAAAAAAAAAGCAAAAAAAAGTATAATTCTTGTTTTCGACTAAACCCTAGTCGAGTTACTTACAAATAAATCAAAAACAAATTTGTTCTTGAGTTTCAAACAAATATCAGAAAAAACATTATTAAAGTGTTCTTGTTGATTATTTGGTAAATATTACTTTGGGTAAGAAATATTCATTGGGGATTTTTGTTAAGGACGAACTAGTACTAGTTTGTATTAAATCGTTCTTAATATTTTAACCTAACTATTTCTTTCGTACCAATTCGTTTATGCTTTTCTCGTTATTTTCTTAGAAATTTCTTGGCTCCCCTCCTTAGTTTTTAAAAGTCCGTTCTTGATTACATAAACTCCACTCTTAAATTATTTTCAAGAAAACTCATTCTTGGATAGGTGATTTACGAATTAAGCTCGAACTTTAATGATTTCCAAGAAGTGAGGCAGAGATTATATACGAGTGAAACATGAGAATTCATAATTGCGAGAGAATGTCTGTCGTTAAGGATAGTACCAGTGGCACTAAGGCACCAGCTCAAGCTGAAGGAACTAATGAAATGTTGCAAGCTATGATGCAATAGATACAACATCTGACTTTGCAGGTAGAAAACTTGTATAGGGCTAATCAAACAATACCAGTAGCTCAGATACCCGCAATACATCAAGGTCCACCTCAATATGCAAGGAGGGATCCACCACAAGTTAAGGTACCTCTACAATATGACCTATATGAAGAATTTGAAGATGAAGATTTTGCTGACTATATTGATTATGGTCATTAAGGATTGAGAGGGAGTAAGAGAGGAGCTAGGCATCACATAGTATTTGAGATGCGATAATGGAATCAACACAACCGAGATGAAGGAGTTGATAGAAACTTGGGTAGCATTAAGATGAAGATTCGTTACTTTGAGGGAACAACTGACGCGGATGCATAATTGGAGTGGGAAGCAAAGGTGGAAAAGGATTTACAGAGTTCATAACTACTATGCGGAGAAGAAAGTTCAAATGACGGTGACTGAATTCAAGGAATATGCCTTTGCTTGGCTTGAAAAAACTGAGCTTGATCGTAGGAGGCTTGGTGACAGGCCAATTGAGACTTGAGAAGATTTGAAGAGAGCAATGAGAGGTAGATTTGTACATTTAAATTACCATAGAAAGATTATCAAGAAGTTGCACAGCTTGGTGCAAGGTCACAAAAGTGTTGAAGAGTATTACAACACCATGAAGGTGCTTAGGATGAAGGCCAACCTAGATGAAGTCGAGGAAACCATTATAACTCGATTTCACACTGGGTTGAACAAGGACATTGCTAATCAGATTGAACTTTCAAGGGATTGACATTCTGTAGTAGAGATGTTGCACTTGGCTACTAAGGTAGAGAGGATACTTAGAGATCAAAATAAGTCGTCCTCTTCTAGTTGGAATAGACAAAGAACTACTTGGAGATCTTCTTCGAGTAAGAGTAAAGAGGTACAAATTGAAGTCAAGCCATCTCAATCAGCTGAAAAAAGTAAAAATAATGTAGAGGATAAAGAGGGAGGAAACTCTATTCAATCTAAAACTTACAAAAATTCAAGTTCTATTATTTGTCATAGATGTCAGGGGAGAGGACATATGTAATATGGATATCTTAACCGACGAGCTATTTTGATTAAGAAGAATGGAGAATATAAATCTGATGATGCTGTGGAAGAATCTGATGGAGAGGGATCCACATATGGTATTACTAGTTGTGAGAAGGAAGAGCCCATGAACACATAGTTAGTTGCTAGGAGATTAATGAGGGTTCAAGTGAAAGAGGTTTATTCTGATCAAAGAAAAAAATTAATACATGCTAGATGTAACATTGGTGGAAGAATGTATTTTGTGCTTGTGGATAGTGGAAGTTGAACTAATGTGGCTAGTGTGTCTCTTGTTGAGCAGTTGAGTATTAGGACCATGAAGCATCCTCGTCCCTACAAGCTTCAATGGTTGAATAATAGTGGGGAATTGAATGTGAATAAGCAGGTTTTTCTATTCTTCAAAATTAGGATGTATATGGATGAAATTTTATATGATGTTATACCTATGCAGGCTTGTCATCTATTGCTTGGGAGACCATGGTAATATGATACGAATGCGCTACATGAATGGAGGAGTAATATCTATACTCTTGAACTGAAGGGTAAAAAGTATCTCTTAAGCCCTTGACTCTACTTCAAGTGTATGAAGATCATAAAAGAGTTAAATAATTGGGTGGGGAGAAGGTGAGAGTAAAAAAGAGAGAGAATGAGTGTAGAGGTAAATTTTCACTTGTTGAGGTTGAGGAAAGTTAGGAAGAGGAAAAATTAGAGGGTAGCCGAAAGAGGATGAATGAAAAGAATCGAGTGATGGTGAGAGGAAAGAGGCGAACGGAAGAGAGTTGAACCTTTTTGTAAAAACCAAGGAGTGTGAAAAGAACCTCAGTAAAGAAATACCAATTTTACTATGTGTGTGTAAAGGAGTTTATTGAACACTAACAAACTCTCTAACTCTTTGTCTAATGATTTTATCTCTTTATTGCAGGAATACAATGATGTCTTTCCTGAGGAGCTACTTGAAGGATTGCCACCACTTAGAGGGATTGACTTTGTACCGGGATCTCAGATTCTGAATAAACCGGCTTATAAGAGCAACCCAGGGAGGCTAAGGAGCTTTAAAGGCAAGTAGAGGAGTTTTAAAACAAGGGGTTTGTGAGGGATAACATGAGTCCTTGTGTTGTACCAGTCATTTTTGGTACCAAAGAAGGATGGCTCTTAGCGTATGTGTGTTGACTGTAGAGCTATCAACAAAATCACAGTAAAGTATCGATATCCCATTCCTAGATTGAATGATATATTTGATGATTTGCATGGTGCAAATGTGTTTTCAAAACTTGATTTGCGAAGTGGATATCATCAGATTAGTATGAATCTTGGTAATGAATGGAAAACAATCTTTAAAACCAAAAATAGTTTGTATGAATAGTTAGTTATGCCTTTTGGGGTTAACTAATGCATCTAATACATTTATGCGCTTGATGGATCATGTTTTAAAGCCATTTAGAGGTAAATTTGTCGTTGTCTATTTGGATGATATACTTATTTATAGTCATTTTTTGGATGATCACCGTTTGCATGTTAAAAGTGTGCTTGATGTACTTAGGAAAGAGAAACTCTTCAAATCCTAAGAAATGTGATTTTTGTGTGGATAGGGTTATTTTCTTGGGTTTTGTTGTGAGTGAAAAGGGCATAGAGGTTGATGAAGCGAAAGTGAAAGCCATTAGAGAGTGGCATATTCCGAAGAGTATGTCAGAGGTTAGGAATTTTCATGGTCTCTCTAGTTTTTATAGGAGATTTGTTAAGGGTTTTAGTACCGTAGCTGCTCCTTTGGCTGTAGTAATTAGGAAGGATAAGGGATTTAAATGGGATAAGGATTAAGATGAGGCTTTTGAAATATTGAAGAAGACGCTTAGTTTATCCCCTTTGCTACAACTACCTGATTTTAGTAAGACTTTTAAGGTTGAGTATGATGCTTCTAGGGTAGGTATAGGTGCAGTTCTTATGCAAGACCAAAAACCTGTAGCTTTCTTTAGTGAGAAATTGAGTGAAGCAACCTTAAATTACTCTACTTATGATAAAGAGTTGTATGCCTCTGTGAGAGCTTACGCAAATTGCCATCATTAATTGTGGCCTAAGGAATTTGTGATTAGGACTGACCATAAGAGTCTCAGATTTCTAAAGAGTCGGTCTAAGTTAAACATAAGACATGCTAAGTGGGTAGAGTTTATACAGACCTTTTTATATGTTATCCATTATAAGTAAGGCAAAGTAATGTTGCGGCGATGCACTTTCTAGACGATATGTTCTGATAAATGTATTAACTGCTAATTTGTGGGATGCGAGCATATTAAATATTTTTATAATAGTGACCCAAATTTTAGTAGTACGTACAAGGAGTGTGAGTTGGGTGTGTTTGAGGGATTCATTAGGGATGATTGTTATTTATTTAGGAATAGAAAATTTCGTGTCCCTGAATGTTCTTTGAGGGAATTGTTTGTAAGAGAGGCACACAGTGGTGGATTGATGGGGTATTTTGGAGTTTCTAAAACACTAGAGCGCCTAAAAGAAATATTTTATTGGCCCTACATGAGGAGAGATATAGGTAGAGTTTGTGGTAGATGTATCGAGTGTGTTCAGGCTAAGCCTAAGGTTAAGCCATATGATTTATATACTCCATTGCCTGTTCCTGAGGGTCCTTGGTTGGATATTTCTATGGATTTTATTTTGGGCTTACCAAGGACTAGGAAGGGACATGATTGCATATTTGTTGTGGTTGACCATATTTCTAAGATGGCACATTTTATTCCTTGTCACAAGAAAGATAATGCGTCTTACGTAGCTACATTATTTGAGAGATAGGTTTTGAGGTTACATGGGGTGCCTAGGTCCATTGTTAGTGATAGGGATACTAAGTTTGTTAGCCAATTTTGGAGAACCTTGTGGTCTAAGTTGGGAACTAAGCTATTGTATTGTACTACTTGTCATCCCCAAACTGATGGTCAGACTGAGGCAGTCAATAGGACTTTGGGTAATATGTTGCGAGCTACACTTAGGGGTACAAGTACATTTCTTGGGATGACCATTTACCATTGATTGAGTTTGCTTATAATAGATTTATTCAAGTTTGAAGCATTGAAGAGGGTTCATGAGCAAGTGCGGTTGCAATTGGAGAAGACATATGAAAAGGTTGCCAATCGAACTAATAAAGGAAGAAAACAGGTTATTATCAAACCTGGTGATTGGGTTTGGATTCACTTGAGGAAGGAACGGTTTCCTGATAAACGCAAGTCGAAGTTGCATCCTCGTAGAGATGGTCCATACCAAGTTCTTGAGAAGATTGGCGACAATGCGTACACGTTGGATCTCCTAGGCGAGTTTAAGGTGTGTGCGACATTTAATATTTCTGACTTATCTCCTTTTGGTGCAGATATGTTGGATTTATCGACGAATCCTTTTCAAGAGGGAGGGATTGATACGATCCTAGATAGCCCGGGTAGAGCGGAGAATATTGAAGATGACCTCGAAGTATCTAGTGGACTGTTGACTCGCTCCAAGTACAAGAACGCCCCAGGGATGCACACTGAGGAGTTGCATGATCTTCAACAATTGACTAGAAGATGTTTGGAGAGTCACTTGGAGGATTCATGCAAAGAATACCATGTTTTGAGTCTTTAGAATTGAAGAATCAAGACCCCAAGTTAAATCGTGTGACATAGTTTCACCGATCGTTGACTACGGTTCAAGAGGGGCCTGAAGAGCTGAAGAAAATAAGCTTTTAAAATTCGACATGGTTCAGCTGGGTGTTACGGTTGGGGTTACGATTTGGCATGGCGAGTTGTTTTGGAAAATTAACTTTGAAACTTTTCCTATTTTACCCATTGGGTATTTATAATAGCCTAGGGTTATTTCATTAGCCACTTAGCATATTTTGACATAAGAAAACTCTTGAGAGAGATTTGGAACCTCTTGGTTCGGGTTCGACTTTGGATTACATGTTTTCAAGAGTTGGTTTCTTGAGGGTAATCTTCTTCTCCTTTCTTTATATCTAGGATTTCTAATTTGCCATTCTTGGGAGGCGACGAATAGTTTTTCGATTGTTGCTTGAGACGTTCACTTAGGGTTCTAGATTTTCCTTCTGTATTTCATTATTCAGACTATTTTTGATTATCTTAATTAAATCTATCATTAGTTTTGCTTTAATTTTTATTATTTTCATATTCCGCTGTTTTATTTATCTCGAATCGTATCAGAGGTCATCTGCTAAGAAGAGATGTGCTATAAGAACCTTAGGGAGAGATTTTAATAGGACGTTGTTTACTTAGATCCACTTGGTGAAAAATATTTCTTGACAGTATTTTCATGCAAATGGATAAAAAATGTAAGCAGACATAGAAATCACTTTAGCTCGTCTTATGCCTGTAGTTGGTTCAAAATACTAAGTATGTCCTACATTAACTAAAGGGAAAATACATAAAATCCCCTGTGAAATAGGTCATTTTTGCCCATTAGGACCTTTAGTTACGTGGGAATCTTAATATCTCCCTCAACTCGTTTAAAACGCACCATAGCCTCACTTAATTAATCAAATTGGAAATTATATGGTTTGACCTTGTACTCTGAACTCTTCACATAAATTGGGACAAAGAGAATAGTAGTTTTTCTTTTGTTTCAAAGCAAAGTACTCTTTACTAACACAATGATCAATATTATAATGGATTTTTTGTTCTTCTTTTTTCGTCTATTTTTGTTTAATCATTATTTATTTTAAAAATTGTCTATTTGAATTTCGCAAAAAAAAAACGTAATTTATTTCAAGTACAAATATATGAGTTGTGTTGCAATAAATTGATATGAACTACAAAAAAAATATATTCCCTCTATTTTTACTTGTCCAATATACTAAAAGACAAATTATTTTTTACTTTTTCACATTAGCAAATCAAGAAAGAACATTAAGTAACTATTTCCAAACTAATTGGAGTACTATTAGTCTAATTTAAAATTTTCAAAATACTACTAATAAGGATAATTTAGTAAAACATATATTTAACAAATTCTTTCTTAAAATTAGACAAACAAAATTGAGTGTGGGGGGAGTAAATTGTAATGAGTCAATTAATTAGTTCGGGTTGTGAATTGGAAGTACAGTTGAGCTGATTTTTAGCACTGGTGAACTAATGGTTCCATTGGCTTAGGGTATCTGGATCCGAATCGATATAACCCGACCCAGAATGCAATTCAAGATTTTCTCAATTGACTGTTGAAAAAAAATCACTTTACCAATAAATCCTCCAATCCAATTCCCATTTTTCTTCTTTTCCCCGAAAGCAAAATATCAGTTGGCCATCCTCAAAAATTCAAAATTCTCAATTCACAGGATGGCCATCACCCATCTTTTATCCACCAATATTACACCCTCCCTCTTTACTTCCCAACCATTTCTTGTACTGAAACCCAAAAGAACACTAGTCATATACCCAAAAAGGCCTACAATTCGAGCTCAATCTAAGAACAATGACTCTGCAGATGGCCCAGATCGTTTAATCTCCGC
>AWOL01S0418684.1:0-10804 GCA_000715115.1 Nicotiana otophora
TATCTCCTTTTCTATTTTTATGGAATATTCCCCAATTAACCCTAAAAGTACCGACACCATAGAATATTCAAGAGAATATTCTACTTCGAAAACTAGCCGTTAGTACTGCCCTTCATACTCGATCTCGGCTGTTATTGACTCTTCGACTACAAGTTCCATTTTCTACTAATCGACCTCGTCCATATCGCCTTCCATGATACCGCTTCATGTCAAATCTTAATGAAAGCAGATTTTGAGCCATACAGTTAGTCCCTCCGCTTATTGATGTCGTCCATGGGTGACCTCGATGAGCGGACTCTGTCTGTTAGGCTTGAGATGTTTTATGCGAGTAGGTCGAGTAGTAGCACTTCAGATGGGATGGAAACGTGGCCTTCTTAGATCCACAACCTAGGGTCACATCATTTCATTATGACGCCATGTCATCATGCGTCATTATTATGCATTTTCTCGATACCCTGTATCGTTCCCTGTGCCTCTGCCACTTTGATTTTTGAGCTGGGCAACTGCGGTTTGCTTCCTTGGTATTGATGCCCTAACTCTTATAAATAGGGATATTCAGTCCTTAGGTTCACTCTTTGCTTTCTAAAAATCGAATTTTCAAATCCTCTTCTTCCTCAATCAGAATCTCTGCTTTCTTGAACTTACTTCATACTCCTGCCATCACCGATTTTGGTGGTTCTTGCTACTCGACTCTTTTGTGTACCCCCTCTATTCATAAACAAAAATGGTTAATGTGTCTTCCAGTTCTGGGGGGGATACCTAATCCTGCTCCTTTGGCAGTGTACATGGCTCCCCATGATGGTGGGGCTGCCATTGTTGTAGAAGATGAAAGCTTTCCTACGGTGGGGGAAATAATTCCTCATAGCGATAAGGCTAGAACTGACTTCTCAAAGCTACCCGAGGATGATCCTGAGGCCGTAGGGTCTGATATGGACGCGACTGCCCTTGCTAATTTCAGGGCGAAGTTTAAAATTCCAATCCACATCGATCTAGTCCCAGTTGGATGCGATGTGGTGCAGATTCATCGCCTTGGATATTGCGCATTCTATGCATATCCATTCTATGTGGACTATTCGTTTCCCATTCTCCCATTGATAGAGGAGTTTTGCCACTACTACGGCGTCTGCCCGGCTCAGCTTTATCCTTATATCTACAAGTTCATCCTCATGCTGACAACGTACGCAGAATTGGCTGGCCGCAGGATCTCTCTTCTCTACCTGATGCACCTTTTTGCGCTGAGTTTTTATAGAGGGATGATATTGCACATTCATCGCCGTGGAGGCAAAGGTTTAGTAGTAAATATAGACAATAAAGCAAATTGTCGATTCTGGTTTAATTACTTCTTTGTCAAGACTGAGGACGTGGTGATGAACACGAATGGATTTCTTGAGGCGTGGAATTACGCTCGTAAGTATTTTCACTAAGTGCTCATTTTTCTCGTTCTGGTCGTAGTCTAACCATTCTTTTTTTTTCTCCTTCAACTGAGACCAAGCCCCTCCATTGGTCACGTATATTCACGAATGGGTTAGCCAGATCTTGCCCCACACAGTGGGGATTCGTGGGTGGCCGGCCTTTTTTCCAGAAATTCGGGTCCAAGCTTTCAACGACCGGTGAGTTTGTCCGTTCATATAGTGACTTTTTAATTATGCCGTCCTGACCTTGTGGTCACGTGTTCGTCATGGCTTTGATAGTTGTCGTTCTAATCACTTTTGCATGAGGGTCTTCGAAGAGGCGAAAAGCTCCTACTTTGGCATTCCGTAAGAGGAAGGCCATTTCTGTTCCTATTGCTGTGGTGAGACCTGCTCAGTCGTCGACTATTGCGATGGGTGTCCCAACTTTGCCTCTATATCATCTAGTTGACGAGGATGATGAGGAAGTATCATCGCCGACTGATGATAATCTACTTCGCCGCAAGAGACGATCTGTCGGTATCGGCGAAGGAAGTGTCTGCGTGTGAAGTTCGGTGATGGATAGCTTCGTCATCAGAGAAATGGAAACTATAGTTCTCAGAGTTGATGCCAAGTAGCCATCCACGATCCCTTCGCAGTCAGGGTCCGAGGGATGTACTTTGCTCCTTTAGGCTGGAACAGGTTTTGAAGGGTCATCGGCGCGGATACCTGATGCCTTACAAGAGGGTGAGACATCGATCTCTTTACTAACCAAGGGCCCTTCCTCTCGGGTTGACAACAAGGGCAAAAGTGTTGCCGAAGAGGATTATGAGACGGGCTCCGATATAGACGCTGATGAAGTTAGGATGATGGGGGAAGGACTTACCTGGCTTGAGGTAAGGTTGGAAGGGAGCACACGGACAATTGTGATCCCTTTGAATTGGGACCTATTAGTTGATACAGAGGACGTGGTCCCTTCTCTTAGCCCGCTCTATTCCGATGTGGAGGGTAAGACCCCTTGCGAAGCTGAAGGATTCCATTTTGTCGAAGAGTATAGTCGGCCTTGCTCTTAGGGTATGTTTGGTATTTTGTTTACTTATTCATTTTTTTATGTTGATTTTGACTTTGTTCTTACCCGCTCTAGCTTTCTTTTTAGACTGTGATCTTGGAGATCGAAGGGTGGAGTCGGCCAAGTTTTCAGCTACGCTTAGAGCTGCAGCTTTAGAGGACGCGATCCGTGTTACTCGTTCTGAACGGGATTGCGTCATGGAGACGGCTAGGCTCGGAGAGAAGCGTCTTGATGAGTGGATTAGGGAGTTAGAAAAAGAGAATGCGGACCTTAATGATCGAGTTGCTGCCCTCGAGGCTGAGAAGGCATAGTTATTGACGCAGTCGTCCTCCTACAGTACTATTTTTCCTGATGTTCCTCGGAATATGTATGAGGAATAGATTCACGTCGAGGCCCAGATGGACATATTCAAGGATCTGATAGAGACGAGGATTATTTTGGAAGCTGAATTAGTGAATGCACGTGCTAAGGAACATGAAGCTCGGTTTGCTTGCGGCTATGACCCCGCCACACCACAAGTTGGTGATGTTGAGGAAGACGTGGAAAGGATTGAGCAGGATGCCTAGTACGATGATGAGTATCCCGATGGTGAAGGTGGAGAAATGGGTGGAGATGGTGTTGCTGAGTTAGGTAGCCCGTAGTTGTTTTTCTTTCTTTTGCTTGTAATTCTTGTACATACTTTTTCTAGCATCTATTTTAGCTTTTGTAAGGAATATATTTGAAGTAACAAATGTCGTTTTAATCATAAAACTTTGGTTTTGGCCATGGTCGTGGATTAGCAGGTGTTAATCCGAACGAGGTCAAACGTAACCTGTATTGAGTTGGTTCGAGCGAGGTCGAATGTAAGTCGATTCGAATATGGTCAAATGCGGGTTAGTTCGAATGAGGTCGAGTGCGAGTTAATTCAAACGAGGTCGAATGTAAGTTAATTCAAACGAGGTCGAATGTAGTTTAATTCAAAAAAGGTCAAATGTGAGTTAATTCGAACGAGGTCGAATGTAGTTTAATGCGAATGAGGTCGAATGTGAGTTAATTCGAACGAGGTCAAATGTAAGTTAATTCGAACGAGGTCGAATGTACATTAATTCGAACGAGGTCGAATGTAGTTTAATTCGAATGAGGTCGAATGTGATTTAATTCGAATGAGGTCGAATGTATTTCGAACGAGGTCGAATGTAGTTTAATTCGAACAAGGTCGAATGTAATTTACTTAATTGTGGCCGGGGGCCGGGTTGATATTGAGGCGATGTTGTTTTGGAGAGAACATGGGCGGATGTCATACATTTGTGTTTTGCTCATACTTGGAGAACTTTACATATTTTACGGGCTGGCATTCCAGTCCTAGTCTATTTAATCCCTTCATTGGGGTGATCTGGAGACGTGTTGAGAGGTTGGGAAATGAACTAACCGTACGGTGTCTCTTTTCGTTCGCATTTTAACTTGGAAGTGTCCCTCTTGTCGCCTCGTTAAAAACCTCCTCGAGAAAACCCCATTGGGACAAAACTCAAGTAAGGGAAAAAGAGTGCGACTTAGAGGATGCTTTTTCTTAAAAGTTGAAATACTTGAGATGGGCGATGTTGTAATTGTTTGGCACTAGTTTCCCTTCCATTGTTTAACCTTTTATTTGCTGCTGCCATGATTTTGTATGGGCCGTCCTAATTCGTCCCTAGTTTGCCTTCTCGCGGGTCTTTATTTGCTTGTGTTTTGGCCTTGATCACGTAGTCCCCGACTTTGAGTGGTCTGATCTTGGGTGTTTTGTTATAATAGAGTTTTGCCTGTTGTTTTTGGGCGACCATCCTTATGGAGGCCATATCTCTCTATTCTTCAACTTCGTCGAGCTCTTGCCTTCTGCTTTCATCGTTCCTCAGCCCACTCTCATGGGATTATCGCAAACTGGGATCTCCGACTTTGACTGGTATTACCGCATCGGTCCCATAGAATAAATAGTAGGGTGTCTCTCATGTACTCGTCTTTGGCATTATGCGATAGGCCCAAAGCACTTCTAGTAATAGGTCTAACCATAATCCCTTGGCGACCTCAAGCTGCTTTTTCTTCATGATGTTCAGTATTGATTTATTGGAGGATTCCGTTTGCCCGTTGCCCACGGGGTGGTATGGTGTGGAGAGTATTCTTTTAATATGCCACTTCTCGAAAAATTCGGCGACCTTTTTTCGAGTAAATTGGGGTCCATTGTCGCAACTGATCTCTTTGGGGAGGCCGAAGTGGCACATAATATTTTTCCGTATGAAGGCGATAACTTCTCGTTTGCGTATTTAGGTGAATGCTCCTGTTTCTACCCATTTTGAAAAATAGTCAGTTAAAACAAAAGAAATCATACGTTACCTCGCCCCGCAGGGAGGGGGCCGACGATGTCCATTCCCTATTTGATGAAAGGCCAAAAGAAGGTGACCGAGTGGAGATGCTTGCCTGCTAAATGGATCATTGGGGCATTTTTTGGCATTGTTCGCATTATTTTACGAAGTCNAGACGCTGATGAAGTTAGGATGATGGGGGAAGGACTTACCTGGCTTGAGGTAAGGTTGGAAGGGAGCACACGGACAATTGTGATCCCTTTGAATTGGGACCTATTAGTTGATACAGAGGACGTGGTCCCTTCTCTTAGCCCGCTCTATTCCGATGTGGAGGGTAAGACCCCTTGCGAAGCTGAAGGATTCCATTTTGTCGAAGAGTATAGTCGGCCTTGCTCTTAGGGTATGTTTGGTATTTTGTTTACTTATTCATTTTTTTATGTTGATTTTGACTTTGTTCTTACCCGCTCTAGCTTTCTTTTTAGACTGTGATCTTGGAGATCGAAGGGTGGAGTCGGCCAAGTTTTCAGCTACGCTTAGAGCTGCAGCTTTAGAGGACGCGATCCGTGTTACTCGTTCTGAACGGGATTGCGTCATGGAGACGGCTAGGCTCGGAGAGAAGCGTCTTGATGAGTGGATTAGGGAGTTAGAAAAAGAGAATGCGGACCTTAATGATCGAGTTGCTGCCCTCGAGGCTGAGAAGGCATAGTTATTGACGCAGTCGTCCTCCTACAGTACTATTTTTCCTGATGTTCCTCGGAATATGTATGAGGAATAGATTCACGTCGAGGCCCAGATGGACATATTCAAGGATCTGATAGAGACGAGGATTATTTTGGAAGCTGAATTAGTGAATGCACGTGCTAAGGAACATGAAGCTCGGTTTGCTTGCGGCTATGACCCCGCCACACCACAAGTTGGTGATGTTGAGGAAGACGTGGAAAGGATTGAGCAGGATGCCTAGTACGATGATGAGTATCCCGATGGTGAAGGTGGAGAAATGGGTGGAGATGGTGTTGCTGAGTTAGGTAGCCCGTAGTTGTTTTTCTTTCTTTTGCTTGTAATTCTTGTACATACTTTTTCTAGCATCTATTTTAGCTTTTGTAAGGAATATATTTGAAGTAACAAATGTCGTTTTAATCATAAAACTTTGGTTTTGGCCATGGTCGTGGATTAGCAGGTGTTAATCCGAACGAGGTCAAACGTAACCTGTATTGAGTTGGTTCGAGCGAGGTCGAATGTAAGTCGATTCGAATATGGTCAAATGCGGGTTAGTTCGAATGAGGTCGAGTGCGAGTTAATTCAAACGAGGTCGAATGTAAGTTAATTCAAACGAGGTCGAATGTAGTTTAATTCAAAAAAGGTCAAATGTGAGTTAATTCGAACGAGGTCGAATGTAGTTTAATGCGAATGAGGTCGAATGTGAGTTAATTCGAACGAGGTCAAATGTAAGTTAATTCGAACGAGGTCGAATGTACATTAATTCGAACGAGGTCGAATGTAGTTTAATTCGAATGAGGTCGAATGTGATTTAATTCGAATGAGGTCGAATGTATTTCGAACGAGGTCGAATGTAGTTTAATTCGAACAAGGTCGAATGTAATTTACTTAATTGTGGCCGGGGGCCGGGTTGATATTGAGGCGATGTTGTTTTGGAGAGAACATGGGCGGATGTCATACATTTGTGTTTTGCTCATACTTGGAGAACTTTACATATTTTACGGGCTGGCATTCCAGTCCTAGTCTATTTAATCCCTTCATTGGGGTGATCTGGAGACGTGTTGAGAGGTTGGGANCGAGAACATGGGCGGACGTCATACATTTGTGTTTTGCTCATACTTGGAGAAATTTACATATTTTACGGGCTGGCATTCCAGTCCTAGTCTATTTACTCCCTTCATTGGGGTGATCTGGAGACGTGTTAAGAGGTTGGGCAATGAACTAACCATCCGGTGTCTCTTTTCGTTCGCATTTCGACTTGGAAGTGTCCCTCTTGTCGCCTCATTAAAAACCTCCTCGAGAAAACCCGATTGGGACAAAACTCAAGTGAGGGAAAAAGAGTGTGACTTAGAGGACGCTTTTTCTTAAAAGTTGAAATACTTGAGATGGGCGACGTTGTAATTGTTTGGCACTAGTTTTCCTTCCATTGTTTCTAGTTGAAATGACCTTTTATTTGCTGTTGCCATGATTTTGTATGGATCGTCCTAATTCGTCCCTAGTTTGCCTTCTCGTGGGTCTTTACTTGCTTGTGTTTTGGCCTTGATCACGTAGTCCCCGACTTTGAGTGGTCTGATCTTGGGTGTTTTGTTATAATAGCGTTTTGCTTGTTGTTTTTGGGCGACCATCCTTATGGAGGCCATATCTCTCTGTTCTTCAACTTCGTCGAGCTCTTGCCTTCTGCTTTCATCGTTCCTCGGCCCGCTCTCATGGGATTATCGCAAACTGGGATCTCCGACTTCGACTGGTATTACCGCATCGGTCCCATAGACTAAAGAGTAGGGTGTCTCTCATGTACTCGTCTTTGGCATTGTGCGATAGGCCCAAAGCACTTCTAGTAATAGGTCTAACCATAATCACTTGGTGTCCTCAAGCTTTTTCTTCATGATGTTCAGTATTGATTTATTTGAGGATTCCGTTTGCCCGTTGCCCACGGGGTGGTATGGTGTGGAGAGTATTCTTTTGATATGCCACTTCTCAAAAAATTCGGGGACCTTTTTTCCAGTAAATTGGGGTCCATTGTCACAACTGATCTCTTTGGAGAGGCCGAAGCGGCACACAATATTTTTTCGTACGAAGGCGATCACTTCTCGTTTGCGTATTTGGGCGAATGCTCCTATTTCTACCCATTTTGAAAAATAGTCAGTTAAAACCAAAAGAAATCATACGTTACCTCGCCCTGCAGGGAGGGGGGCGACGATGTCCATTCCCTATTTGATGAAAGGCCAAAAGGAGGTGACCGAGTGGAGATGCTTGCCCGCTTGATGGATCATTGGGGCATTTTTTGGCATTGTTCGCATTTTTTTACGAAGTCTGCGGCCTCGTTTTTCATGGTAGGCCAGTAGTAACCCACCCGTATGAGACATCTGACCAGAGCTCGATTGCCTGAGTGAGCTCCGCAGTGTCCTTCGTGGACTTCTTCCAGTACGCGCCGCGTCTGATTCAGGCCTAAGCATTTCGCTAGGGGTCCGCCATACGTCCTTTTGTATAGGTCGTTGTTAATGATGTTGTACCTGGCCGCTTGCATCCGTAGCTTCTTGGCTTCCTTTTTATCATCTGGGAGTACGCCGTCCTGCAAGTATATAACAATACGGTTGCGCTAGTCCCAGGTTAGATTTATGGTCCTTACCTCGATTTGATCTATTGATGAGTGGAGGAGGGTGGCCATGTTTCCTTCTCCGGTTATGCTTTTAGTTATTGCCGCTAATTTGGTGAGGCCGTATGCTTCGATGTTTTGTGCTCGAGGGATTTGGTTGAACTGGCACTTGTCAACTCGGGCAATAGCTTACAGATCTCGGCCTGGTATTTTTGTAACCTTTGCTCTTTGATCTGGAAAGTCCCTGTGACTTGGTTGATGATGAGTTGAGAGTCCCAACGTAGGATGACCCGCCTCGCCCCGTACTTAAGTGCTAGTCTTAACCCTGCAATCACGGCCTCATTCTCGGCCTCGTTGTTAGTCATATCCGGGCACCTTATGGACTGGCGAACCACTTCGCATGTCGGGACTCCCAGTCCGGCTCCTGACGCATTGGGGGTGGCATCGGTGTACAAAATCCATAGATCTTATGTTCACGGAGAAGCGTGGGCGGCTTCTTTTTTGACTTTGGATATTATTTTTGCGCTGAAGTCGGTGACAAAGTCGGCGAGGACTTGTGATTTTATCACCGTCCGTGGTTGATATGTGATATCATGTTCGCTCAATTCTATGGACCAGTTAGATAATATTTATGATAGCTCGGGCTTATGCAAGATGCTTCTCAAGGGGAAAGTTATGATTACCGAGATCGGATGGCATTGGAAGTAGGATCCAAGCTTTCGTGAAGCTATGACCAAGGCCAAGGCCAGTTTTTCGAGGTGGATATACCTCGTCTCGGCGTCGACTAGGGTTTTGCTAATGTAATAGATAGGAGATTGTGTACCTTTGTTTTCTCAGACTAGGACTGCACTCACCGCTACTTCGGATACGGTGAGGTCTGCTTTGGCAAGCAATGGTGGCGATGATAGATAGGCTTTCAACTCCTTCAGGGCTTGAACGCACTCGGATGTCCATAGGAGGTCGTTGTCCTTCTTGAGCACACCGAAAAACTTGCGACATCTATCAGATGATCGTGAGATGAATCTCGACAAGGTGGTGATGCGGCAGGTCAGCTTCTGAACTTGTTTTTTGCTGGTTAAGTATTCTGGTATTCCCTCAATGGCTTTGATTTGGTCGAGATTGACCTTGATGCCTCTTTGTGATACTAGAAAGCCCAGGAATGTTCCTGAAGTTATGCCGAACGCACATTTCTCAGGGTTTAGTTTCATCCCATATCACTTGAGTATGTCGAAGGCCTCTTTTAGGTGGTCGATATGATCTTCTTTCTTTTTGGACTTGACCAACATGTCGTCTATGTAGACTTCCATAGTCTTGCCAAGTTGGTCTTTGAACATTTTGGTCACCAACCTTTGGTATGTCGCTCCCGTGTTTTTTAATCCGAAGGGCATCACCATGTAGCATTACGTTCCTTGGTGGGTGATGAAGGTGGTCTTCTCCTGGTCCTCCTCTTAAATAAGGATCTGATTATAGCCCGAGTAGGCATCTAAGAAGCTCAGCAGTTCATGCCCGGTCGTTGTGTCAATGAGCTGGTCAATGTGAGATAGCGGGAATGAATCTTTGGGGCATGCTTTGTTTAAATTCGTAAAGTCTACGTACATCCACCACTTCCCGTTCTTGTTTTTTACAACTCGACCTCGACACTGTTAATTGTTATGCATCCTATGCTTTGCCCTTCATTTGTTGGGTGTATGTACAATCCTGGGCGATGCGATAGCATTCTCGAGATATGCGTTGTTCTCCTCGTATGCTGAATACTCCTCATGGGGTTGGAAATTTGATAACTTGGTACAAGCTGGAGGGGATAGCCCTCATGGCATGTATCCAAGGTCAATATATTACAACATTGTACGTCGTATCCCTGTCCATGATGCGGAATGTGATTTCTAGAGTGACGCCGCCGGCTAGGACGGGGAGTGTGATTTCCCCGGATGTTCGTTCAACTGCATTGTTAAAACCTGTTAGCTTGATGCAACGCGGTACTATCTTATCCTTGAGTTTCATTTATGCAAGTACTTGAGGATGGACAATGCACCTGCCGCTCCCATCGTCCACCATAATGCGTCTTACATATGTATCTAATATTCGTAAAGTGATAACGAGGGCATCATAGTGAGGGAAAACCAAACCGTGGGTATCTAACTTATCGAAGATGATACTTTCTTCGAGTTCGTCGTACCGTTCATGAGTGATTGATCGGTTGAGCTTGTGGGTTGTGGCAAATTTTACGTTGTTGATTGAAACATTGTCGCTGCCCCCGATGATCATTTGAATGGTGTGAGTCGGTGAGGGTGGTCTCGACGGTCCCTGGTGTTATTCACATCCTCGGGCAAAGTTGGTCCTTCCTTGGTCGCTCAACAATTCTTTAAGGTGTCCTTGATGAAGCATGTTCACGACCTCCTGTCTTAGGGCGATGCAGTCCTCGGTTTTGTGACCTCGCTCTTGGTGGAACTCATAGAGGGCGTCTGATTTTCTAGTGCTTGGATCTGACCTCATCTTTTGTGGCCACTTTCCTTTTGGTCCGAGCTTCTCCAATGCATAGACTATTTCTGAGGGTGACACTCAAAAATTATGAGCGGATAGTAAAGGGGACATACCTCTCTCGTTCTGGTGAATCCCTGTCCTTAGCCTGGATGGGCCCTCTTCGTGGCTGGAGGGGGGCATGATGATGCTTCTGACATATCGCTGATGCCTTTCTCAGTTGGATCGTGGAGCTGCAAGATCTCTC
>AWOL01S0418759.1:0-10400 GCA_000715115.1 Nicotiana otophora
GATCCTCATCATCTCAACAGGATGTTCGACATGTTGAGAGAGTTACACCAACCGATGACGATGCATCGGCACTTTGGGGAGAGTTTGATTTGGTTGATATTGTCAACTCCCATTTTCGGGCCCCAATTGTTGTGCCCAGTACTGCGGGGTTGATTACCGGTCCTAACCGTCCTTGGTTGGCCAGCATCCAACAACCAACACTGTATTTGATGCAACTGCTTCTCACTCTTCAACTGCATCAGCTTCATCTCCATCTTCACCAATAGCAGCAACTGCTACATCACTTCCATCTTCATCCACTCTTCCACCAGTAGTTGCTACATCGCCTCCACAGTCCGTACCTGACCATGAAGAGGGTGTTCCTCTTCCACGGTCCCCAGTTCATGGGAATTTAAGGCAACATTATGTTGCCCCTTCTGAAGATCCACAAAGGAGGAGGAACGTTACTCTTTCGGTCTCTACCGGATGCAACTTGCTATCCCGGCCGGTGGAGCTTGCTATTTATCTGAAGCCTTTGGCTTCAGAGAAAGACTGCTAAAAGACTCAGGCACTCTCAGGAGAGTGTTTGTTGAACAACTCCATGCACAACACCGCAACGGTACGTTCCTTTATTCCTTTGTTATTTCTTATACTTTTGTATGAATGTATTATAAGTTTTACTTCTTCTTGTTTTGTAGGCCAACTTTCTTGCTTCTGAGCGCCTTCAAAGGTTGATTCATGAGAAGGAGGAACTTACTTCTGAACAAAATCAACTTTTGGTGGAACGGGACCGAACTGTTCTCCGCCTCTCAGAACTGGAAACCAAAGCTACTGAGGTCGTTGTTTTGGAGGCTCGTTTGCAGCAAAGCGAGCAAGAAGTGGTAACCCTTAGCCCAAAAATTAGCCCGTATGAGGGTTAGATTTGATGAGGCCAAGGCCAAATGGGATGAAGTCCTGGACGTCGTTCTTACTGCAACCGAGTGCGAGGTTGCCTCCGCTAAAAGAGTGATTAACTTAGAGGTAGACTTGAACTCCAAAATTAAAGAGCTTGCTGCTTTGGGGGCGAAACACGCCCAACTAGAAGAGAAGTATAGGAAAACTATCGAGAATAATAGACCCTTTAGTTCAACTATCCGTGACCTTGATGTCAGTCTCAAACCTACTATGTCTTCTTGGGAAAACCTTTCTGCCAAGGTAACCCAACTCAAAAAAGAACTCAAGCGCCGAGAGGCTTCCCTCATTATTGAAAAACTTACGCCACGTACAGTATGAGGAGAAAAATATTGGAAGAGGCCAAAGCTGGTTTCATTGACTTTGATGTCGAAATTGCTAAGGCACGCGAGCTTGAGTTAGCTGCTAAAAGTGGACTCCCATCAAGGTCTGATGTACTTGGCCCTTCTAGTTTTGGTTCCGAGTTTTCGGGAATTGAAGAAGAATCGGAAGATGACGGTGCCAAAGGCCTAACTGATGAAAATGTTGAGCCACCGGTGGAGCCACATACTTCTCCCGAGGATGTAGACACTTCTCTTCCTCCTGGTTTCGGAGTCACTGCAGTTTAACTTTTATTTAGTTTTTCCCATTTTGTACTTTTACCGTTTTGGCATGTTCTTGTAAATAAATACATATTTTTGCTCAAGAATTGTTTGAGTCTTACTTTCGTTTAAATATCCATGCAAGTCTTTAACCTTTGCATTTTCTTAAGAATTCCGCGCACGTTTTTCTGTTCGCGCTCTACTATGTGTAGTCTCGGATGCATTTTCCTCGAAGCACTTTGGTTCCGAGCATTATCCCTTTTACGTGAGAGTTTCTATAAGTATTAGTGCAAGTTTATTTTTTGCGTCCTTTCGTGTATGTCTTCGGGTGCATTTTTCCTCGAAGGCCATTTTGATTTCGGGCATAAATTCTTCAAAAACCAACCTTTTAACATGAGGGTCTTCATAAGTATGTGCGCAAGTTTACTTTTTGCGTCCTTTCATGTATGTCTTTTGTGTGCATTTTTCCTCAAACTCTTTTTGATTTCGGGGATAAATTCTTCCAAAACTAACCCTTTAACGTGAGGCCTTTCATAAGTATTTGCACAAATTTACTTTTTGCGTCCTTTCGTGTATGTCTTCGGGTGCATTTTTCCTCGAAGGCATTTTTATTTTGGGTATAAAGTCTTTCAAAATCAACCCTTTAACGTGAGGATTTTTATAAGAGAGGGCCCTCTTATATTTACGGTGCTCTTGAACAAGACGTATCCTGTTCATTACGATACTAACATTTGAATTACCTGTTTAACTTTCAAATGACAAAGTTAGTTCATTGTTCAGACAAGAAACAAGATAAAAATAAAAGGATTACTTTTCTTATAATTCCTTCTATTTTCAAAAGTACACAAGCATTTATTATGCTAAGAAATTGCCATTACTTGTGTCTAGCATTTATTATGCTAAAAAGAAATTTTTATTACTTATGGCTAGTATTTATTATGCTAAAAAAGATATTGCCATTACTTGTGGCTATCTTGTACAACTTGTTTCTACAAGGCTGGTTGCACAGTCCCCGGTCTCGATGATGCATTTGGTTTTCGAATTTTCGTTTCCCGATTGACGTGGCAGTCAATATTGCCATATTCTCTAATGTTCGAATGCGAAGAATGCGAATTGAAATACTGGAAGTCTTGTGTGTTCAAAGATCGCACTAATGAATTGCTAGATAATCCTTAACTCGACACTATACCTTACTTCCCCTTAGTAATCCATGCTATCGAGCGAAAGAATATCTAACAATCCTCTAGCGGTTTGTGCTCGTGAACGGTCGGGTAACCTCTGTTTGGTAGCAAACTTAACTTCCCAGTGGGAATTTGCTATCGAACCAAAGATTATCTAACTGTCCCCGAGTGGAAGCTTGTTTGTTTGCCTTGCTATCAAAGGTCTTATTGTTGTTGTCTTCGTAGTACGTTTTCTATCGTTGTCTCATTAAAAAGCTTGCCAGAAAAATCCAATTGGGACAAAAATTGAATGAAGGGAAAAAGAGTGCAGCACATACTTTTCGCTTGAGTAATGTTCATCAGCAATAATATCTTTTGAGGTGTGCCAGTTTCAGTTACTAGGAAACTTGTATCCATTCTGGTTCTCCTACTCGTATGAACCTTTCCCAGTGATAGCTGAAATCTGGTAGGGACTTTATTATATTGGACCTAGCTTCCCCGCGTTGAGCTCCCGGGTATTTTGGGTTACTTTCCTTAGAACCAAATCTCCTACTTTGAAATAATGGAGGTTGTCTCTTCGATTATAATATCGCTCCATTCTCTGCTTTTGATCTGCCATTCTTACACGTGCCAAGTCCATGTGTTCCTCAAGCAGTTCCAAATTGATTAACATTGCTTCGTTGTCCGATTCTTCATCTTCCCGAAAATATCTCAAAGTGGGTTCGCCCACTTCCACCGGGATTAAGGCTTTGGCACCGTACACAAGGGAAAAAGGAGTTTCTCATGTGCTCGATTTGGCCGTTGTTCGATATGCCCATAGAACTCTGGGAAATTCTTCGGGCCATTTGCCTTTTGCTTCTTCTAACCTATTCTTGAGGTTTTGAATAATCACTTTGTTTGTTGATTCTGCTTGACCGTTTGTGCTAGGATGATAAGGAGAAGATGTGATCCTCTTTATCTTCAAATCTTCGAGGAACTTTGAAACTTTTACACCGATAAACTATGGCCCATTGTCACATGTTATCTCTTTTGGTATTCCGAACATGCAAATTATATTTTCCTACAAGAAATCCACCACTCCGCGTTCTCCGATCTTCTGATAACGACCCGTTTCCACTCATTTAGAAAAATAGTCATTCAGAATTAAAAGAAACCTTACCTTTATAGGAGTCGGTAGCAGCCGTCCAACCATGTCCATCTCCCATTTCATGAATGGCCATGGGGGCAGAATCGAATGTAAGGGTTCTGTCGGTTGGTATACTAGTGGTGCGTAACGTTGGCACTTATCACATTTTAGTACAAAGTCATTGGCGTCTTATTTCCATCGATGATTCTAAGTTTGATAATGCATTCGCTCCTGCATTATCCTCTCTCGGGATATGAGTAATTGAACATTCCCGAAATCGTGCCAAAAAAACATGGAACTTTACCACATACTGTTGCATACGTTCTTCTTTGGTATCAAAGATCCTATAGACCTGATTTACCACTAGCTGCGAGTCACATTTGATTTTGATAACCTCAAAATCAATTCACCAGGCTAATATGAGCCCTGCAATCAAAACTTCGTACTCTACTTCATTGTTAGTTAAAGGGATCATTCTGATGGCTTGCCTTAAGGTTTCCCCCGAAGGCATGATTAAGACTATTTCGAGTCCGGACCCTTTTACGTTGGAAGCTCCATCCGTAAATAAGGTCCAAACCCCTGATGTCGATTCCGACACCAATACTACCTCCTTGGTTTCTAGAGGCAGTAGTGCCGGACAAAAATCGGCCACGAAGTCAGCCAAGACTTGTGACTTAATTGCAGTCCCTGGTTTATATTTTATGTCAAACTCACTCATTTTGACGACCTATTTGGCCAATATTCCTGAGAGCTCGGGTTTATGGAGGATGTTCTGCAAAGGGAAAGTAGTTACCATAGCTATCAGGTGGAATTGGAAGTAGGGCCTCAGTTTTCGAGCGGCGACTACGAGAACAAAGGCCAGTTTTTTCAAATGTGGGTAGCGAGTTTCTGCTCCCGTTAAAATTTTGCTAATGTAATAAATGGGAAATTGCGTACCTTCGTCCTCCCGGACTAAAACTGCACTTACCGCAACTTCTGGAACCGCGAGGTAGACTAGCAATGTTTCACCTTCTTTTGGTTTTGAGATCAATGGAGGGCTTGATAAGTACTTCTTCAGGGCCCTCAGAGCCTGCTGGCACTCCAGTGTTCATTCAAAATTAATTTTCTTTTTGAGCAGTATGAAGAAGCAATGACATTTTTTCGACGACCGGGAAATAAACCTGCTCAAAGATGCTAATCTTCCAGTGAGCCTTTGGACTTCTTTTATGTTTGACAATTGTTCCGGGATATCCTATATGGCCTTGATTTTGTCGTGGTTTACCTCAATTCCCCTTTGTTAGACCAGAAATCATAGAAACTTACCAGAACTGACCCCGAACGCGCACTTCTCGGGATTAAGTTTCATGTTATGCTTCCTCAGGATGTCGAATATTTCTTGCAAATTCTTAAGGTGGTCTCCTGAATTCAAAGACTTAACGAGCATATCGTATATATAAACTTCCATAGTCTTTCCTATTTGCTTTTTAAACATCTTATTTACGAGCCGTTGATAAGTGGCTCAGGCATTTTTCAACCCGAAGGGCATCACATTGTAACAATATGTACCGAAATTCATTATAAACGAAGTCTTTTCTTGATCTTCCGGGTTCGTCTTGATTTGGTTGTACCCATAATAAGCATCGAGGAAACTCATTAACTCGTGCCCGGCTGTGGAATCAATCATTTGATCTGATATTCGGTAGTGGGAACGAGTCTTTCAAGCATGCCTTATTAAAGTCTTTATAGTCTACATACATGTGAAATTTATTGTTCTTCTTCGGAACTACCACTACATTGGCTAGCCAGTCCGAATATCTTATCTCTCTGATCGAACCGATATTAAGCAAGCGGGTTACCTCTTCTTTAACGAATTTATTCCCGGCCTCGGTAGTAGGGCATTTATTTTATCTTACCAGAGGTACGGTCGGATCCAAACTTAGCTTGTGTATGGCTACTTCCGTCGGGATACCTATCATATCCTCGTGCGACCATGCAAAACAATCAGCATTAAATTTAAGGAATTCAATAAAACCAGACCTGAGCTCCGGGTGCAGTCCTTTCTATAAATGGAATTTTCTTTCTAGGAATTCTTCGAACAATGAAACTTGCTCCAGTTCCTCCGTCGTGGACTTCGTTGCGTCCGTCTCTTCTGGAACATGGAAATATCTCGGCACCTGATAATGTTCTAGCGACTCTGCTCCCGGGCTAACTTCTTCTAGCTCGGGAATATGTGTCGGTTCCTGTAATCGCTATGTTGTGTGCTCTTTCCCTTTGCTACTGGAAACCGAAATTGCATTCATGTTTCTCTTGTTGCCGGTTGATCACCTTTTATCTGCTTGATTTCTTCGGGCATTGGAAACTTCAGCAATTGGTGGTATGTTGAGAGTACAACTTTCATCTCGTGTTACCATGGGCTTACCAGGATGATATTGTATCCTATGTCACTATTTACTACTTCGAAGATAGTTGTTTTCATTACTCCTTCAGTGTTCGTGAGCAGCAAAATCTCTCCCCGGGTCGTCACGCTCACAAGGTTGAATCCAGCGAGGAGCTTTGTTGTCGGAATAATGCTTCCGATGACTATAGCTTGCTCCAATACTCTCCATTGTATGATATTAGCCGAATTTTCTGGATCCACCAGAACACAATTAATCTTAAAATCCAACACATTTAAAGAAATTATCAGTGCATCGTTGTGTGGTAACATCAATCCGTCTTCGTCCTCTTCAGTGAAAGTGATATTGACTTCCAGGAGTCTTTTACTATGAGTTATTGATTTTGTCTTCTTTGCTACTGAAAAGGTGACCCTGTTAATCTCATTCCCTCTGAAGATCATATTGATCGTTTGGCGTGGGGGTTCTTCTCCTACTTTTGAAGGTTCCACGTTGTCTCTATTACGACCATAATTGTTCTTAGCTCTGTCACTCAAGAATTCTCTAAGGTGACCATTCTTCAATAGTGTTGCCACGTCTTCCTGGAGGTGTCGGCAGTCCTGTTCGGTGGCCGTTCGTCCCATGGTATTCACACCATAATTTGGGATCCCTCTGGCTAGAATCGGAACTCATAGTTCTCGGGAATCGTGCTTCTTTAATATTTCTCATGGTTTGCGAGAACACCGGGAGGAATTGGATCTCGTATGTTTGCATTATTCGAAGCTCCCGATAGCGCCTGCTTCAGCTCCATCATAACCTTATCCTGCCGCGTGAGATGCCCTAGAATGATAGCTTGTTGCTCTTGTAGGACCCTCACTGCATCCATGACATGCTCCTCATCAACATCATCAGGAGTTGTCTCTCGAACCTGTCGAGGGTTCTGCCTGTCATGCACTGACGTAGCGTCATTTCCCTTATTGCAGGTGTCACTGATTGAATCCTTGAAATGAGGCTGACCCCCTCGAATTTCAGGGTTGTACGTGTTGTTAACAGTGTTTTCTGCCCTTTTTGTAATTTTTTCTAAGACAAAATAATCAAATCATGTTATTAAAAAAGGCAAGAATCAATTTAATTGCACGGTTGTCTAGTCCCCACGGTGGGCGCCAAGCTGTTTACTTGTAAAACGGTACAATTGAATTTATATGTGGTTCGTAGACAAGTGAACTAATTTGATCCTGAAATAATGCAATAATTGAAGAAATATACAATACTTAGCCTTAAAATGTAGATGAAACAACAGAGATGACAGTTTTCGGAACAAGATTTCCGGACACTGCAATCATGAGATCAAAAAGCGAAAAAGTAAGATTGTATTAAGCTTTGTATAGAATGTGGTGTAAGTTTTGCCAAAAACTTTTGTGCTTCCTTTACAATGATAATTGGCTTACTATTTATAGCTGCATCTAGGGAAGGATTTCTTAGGATCGTGCCATCCTTTAATATCAATTATGAAGGTCATTGATGAAGATGTAACGGTGAATATAAATGTCAAATTCTCTGTAACGGGTTGTTGCTCTTAATGCTGCAGAATATTCCTTATTAAATACTACGGGACACAGAGCATTTAATACACCTTTATGAACGTTATCCCTTCCGTTGACAAGTGGAATGACCGCGTTCGGTCTTCGGCCATCCCCGTCTAGGGTTGCACGTGTCTTTCCTTTAGATGACCACGTGTCATATCATATTTCACCGTATACAGTGAGTTAAAAAGAATGTGGAGTAAATAAATACTACCCCATCTCAAATTATATTTCTAAAAATATTTATCTCAAATTATTATCATTTTAGAAGTTCGGGATAAAATTAAAAATTAATTTTTTTTCATCTTACTATGAGTAGTAATTATTCTTGAAGATGAAAATTGCACATAAATAGAATAAATATTTAATAAATAGAGATTATATCTTAAAACATAAATAAGAATAAAATATTGATAAATGATTTGTGAATGAGGGAGTACACGACATAATGTATTCAAACTATCCAGTATCCATATTAAACACTTCCATCAGCTGTATTTCCTTTCCGAAGGAATAAGCAGCCGCTTTTTTAACTCGGAATCCGGATAACCGAATCTAGTTTTATAGAAAAATGGCTGCGGATTAGGGTGTCGCAAAAGACACGCAAAAATTCAGGGTTCAACTTTGTTATTACCCGGAGCAGCTTACTATAGAAAAATACTCTACTTGCAAGCACAATTTGGTCACAATTATCACAAATTAAAGTGAAAATATATAGTATCATTTAATGTCTCAATAAAAATTTAACCCAAGTTAAATGATAAAAGTTCATATGGGGGACACATGCCACATTCATTTGCGTCATACTAACACCCCGGATGCGAATAAATTTTATCTATCTAGTAAACATGCCAACTAAAAAACGCCTTAAGACATCTTAAGGGGCGGAGCCAGCATGTTATCCACGGGTTCGGCAGAATCAATACTTTTGGTTTAAACTTTATATTTGGCTTACAAAATTTATTGCAAATGTACAAATTATTAATTTATAATTCAATAACTTAAAATGATTAGAATCTCGAAGCAATAAGCTTCAAAACCACGTTCTGCCTCAGAGTTGTCTCTTCTCTTTTGAAACAAAGCCACTTAGTATTCTGCTTCGTAAGCATCCATCAATAGATCAGTTGAAAAATTCCAAAATCTTGAAAATGATCAACAGTACCATCATATCAGTAAACAACAGCCTTTTTTGTGTTACGTAGGTATAAAAGTGAATAATGTCTTATTTGTAGATGAACATGGACAAGACCCTTGAGCCAAAACAACGCGTAGCTGTTCCGTGGATGGACACCCTGAATTCTTGTAGTAAAACAGGTCAACATTAAACGCGCAACATGTATACAATTAAATGAACCATAGTTAATGTATATATATAATATCTCGATAGTATTATGTAATTATTAAGATAAAGTAGATACTCGGGCTCGGGACCTCCTCTTGGAGTTGGAGCCAATCATATCCATACGGATAATCCAAGAGAGGTGGTGGAGGAAGAGTCATTATTCATGACTTATGCAGAAGCTTTCAACCATGGATGTATATGTGCATGTACAGTTAGTATTGGGAAGGTGATATCTTTAACTGGATACTTCAATTTGTAAATTAATGGTATTAGGTCACTCATTTGTTCTGTTTTCAATTCAAACATATGTAAACCGCACAGGTGGAACAAGGATTTCAAGCGTATGGGCTCGGGATTCTAATCGTTAAAAGTTACTAAGTTCTAAATTAATTATTTATACATATTCAATGAATTTTGTAACACAAACACATGGTTAAAATCAAAGTTACTGGGTTCGGCCGAACCCGGTCCCGACACTCTACCTCCGCCACTGTAAACCGCCACAATGAGCAGCTAGCACAAGTATAAATACCCACGACTCTACGTTTATGTTACTAATATATACTATCATTATTCATTCATTCTGGTATACTCAGTTTTCAGCAATAATCCAATTTTTGCCTATAGCTTTGAGATGGCCGACGATAATGAAAGCTCTAGCTCATTTCCCATTGGGGAAACTGCACAAGAGAAGGGGCTGTCCTATGTCCTAAAGTGTTACATGATGCCACCTTCACAACGGCCTAGTTTGAAGTCCGAATTTGCAAATGTCCCTCTGGTTGATTTGGTTGGTATTAATGATGATAATCCCTTACAGAGATCAATAATCATCCAAGACATTGCTAAAGCTTGTCGCCACAATGGTTTCTTTCACGTAAGTATACGTAGCAATGAGCTTGACATTGGTATTAAAAAAGTTAAGCTCTCAGTATATTTAAGCTATTATTGTAACAGGTACTTGTAGTAATCTTTTAAGTAACGTGAAAGTATAACACGGTAACATGTAAGTGTAGAGAAGTTAATTAAAGTCATTTGCAATTAATGTTTTCTGCTTATTTCCTTATTTGAAGGTCATCAACCACGGAATATCCCAGACTATATTAGATGAAGCACTTTCAGCCGCCTTTGGTTTCTTCGACCTGGCTACTGAGGACAAAGAAAAACTTATGTCGAATGATGTGTACAAGCCTGTTCGATATGGCACGAGTTTGAAGGATGGTGAAGACAAGGTTCAATTCTGGAGGGTCTTCCTCAAGCACTATGCAAATCCTCTTATTGATTGGATTAAACTGTGGCCTGAAAATCCACCAGATTACAGGTATATATA
>AWOL01S0418836.1:10252-21338 GCA_000715115.1 Nicotiana otophora
GTAGTCTAGGACCCATATCATGCTATACTTGAAATGGTTGTGCCCTTACTTGTTAATTGGATTGCTTAAGTCGTATTTCAAAATCTATAAAAGAATTTAAAAGGGTTAAGTTCCACTTATTTGAGGTTGTGAATAGAACACTTGACTGCTATTGAAAAACTTATGTTTCTTTAAAGTATTTTTTGTTGTGGTACGAGCTGAATGCCTCGGTAGTAGATAAATGCATCTATGGTTCGCGTCGTTCGACCCTCAGCAGTGCACATTTTAAATATTATTATGTTGGTTCGGGTCGTACGACCACGGCATTATTTACGCATGATCAACTCTTGGGACTTCTCATAATTGATATTGCAGAAATGTTTTGATGATATAAATCGTTAAATGATGAAAGATAACTTTGGGATTTAATATTTGTGAAAGGGATATTTATCATCTCATGTTATTGAGTTTTCAGTATATTTTCTCTAATCCATGCTTAGTTATAATTTTGACTTATTATCACTAGGCTTAGTAAGTGTCAAAGTCGACCCCTCGTCACTACTTCTTCTAGGTTATACTGGATACTTACTGGGTACATGTTATTTTATGTACTCACGCTACACTTCTGCACTAAATGTGCAGGATCTGAGGCAGGTGCATCTGGATATCCGTCCTGCGCACATACTTGATCCTGGTGAGCTGCCCTTCCGAGCCATTCCGAGCCGTTTAGCAGCATGCCGGAGTCTCTCTTTTGATTTATTTTCTATCTATTCTATTTTAGATAGTAGAGTAGAAATCTTTTGTATATTTTACTAGTTGCCCACATACTTGTGACACCGGATCTTGGCACACACTACTAGACTTATGATTTTGGTTTTGTTCCTATGGTTATAGATACATTTAGCTGCTTTCGTTTTAATTTAAATCTATTTCCCACTAAATCTTTTAAAATTAAGGAAAGTTGTTTACTTGGAAAACCTATAAAAATGGGAATTCACTAAATTGTTTACTGTTGGCTTGCCTAGCAACGGGGCTGGGCGCCATCACGGCCTAATATGGAATTGGGTCGTGACTTGTTAATTGTTGAAAGTTGTATCTACCTTCAGATTTTGTTATTGATGTTTTACCATATAGGTAGATAGATATCCATGCCTTAGGGTTCCTTATCAAGAAGCTTACACGTCTTAGTACACACATGATCTGCTGAAGACCTCATATTTACTCATCGTAAGCAAGATGCAAAATCGAGTTCTTCTGACTCAACTCTTCCACAGTCACACTCAATCTCTTACCAACTGTCTTTCTGGATGTGGGTATCGTTGTATTATGAATAAAATAAAATTTAGGAGTTCGAATTATTATAATTGAGCTCTACCACATGATCTAGAGTAAGAAGAAAGAGTGACAGTCCTAAATGCCATGCAGCCTCCTGCTTATAAATGTGGTGCACAACATACCCATAAATAAGACTCTACTAGACACAGCTTGTAGAACCCCTACGATAGAACTGCTCTGATACCAAGTTTGTTACGCCCCATACCTGAAGAGGCGTGGCCGGCACCCGGTGCCATACTCGGATCGAGAGTACCACTCTGTAACTGTGAACTCTGGAGGGGTAACCCTCAACTTAGGCTGATGAAGCCATATTTTGAATCATCTGAAAATAATGTTTACAACCAGCAATACCAAACTAAACATCTACATAGGGATGGTAAAGCCACAATACTGATACTAGAAAATGTATAGGACTCGTCTACAAGCCTCTAGGAATAAATAAATATATCAAGGTCGGGACAAGGCCTCGACCTACCCATCAAACCTGCATATCTAAAATGACTCCAAGGTATAGACCTGGTAACTCCGAGGAAGTGGAGCTAACCAACCAAGCTGATGTTTGACTGTGTCTACTTGGAAGGTCTATCCACCTGTTTATCAGGACCTGCAGGCATGAAATGTAGCATCCCCAGCAAAAAGGACGTCAATACGAAATATTGTACTGAGTATGCAAGGCAACAAAATAACTGAAAGCTGAAACTGAACTGACAATATAATAACTGAAAGTACCTAGGAGTCAAATATTATTTGAAAATATGTTTACCTACTGATACAGACTCATCTCTCTTAATATAGTAAGTAAAATAGTTGTCCTGCCCTATAAGGCTCGGTATGTGTAACTGCTCTGCCGTAGTAGGCTCACTCATAGGTGCTCGGCCATACTAGGCTCTTTATCTCGGCCATTCTGGGCTCTCTCATATGCGCTTAGCCACAATAGGCTCGGTATATAACTTACCATCTAATCAGAGGTTGCCCAATGGGGGCCCTGCCCACCGATTATAGCTCGGTGGTGGTGAAAGTACTGTAATGTTGTGTGTGTATCCATATATATATATTACTCTCTACTCTCTATGCTGAAAGAAGACAATACTAAACCGAATATAAATTCCCGATAAGGGAGAATATTGTAATTTATGAGACTAGGATAATGTACATAAATTCAAGAGTACGAACTTCTCTTTATGTCTCGTTATGTAACGCATGTAGTTACGAGATCATGCCAAAAGAAAGAAAGGGTTTAGACTTAACATACCTTAACCTTGCTGAGTCCTTAATAGCTTCCAAGCAACTCTTCAAATAACTCAACTCAGTCTACCATAGGAGATTCAAAATCGGTACTGAGTAAAGACTGAGTCTGTAACTTAAGCTAGTAGCTTGTTTATGTAAATTTGGGCAGCATCTCCCCTGTAACAAGGGACTTCTCCAATACCATATACCAACATCCCAACAACACCAATCAATCTACACAACAACAAGTGCACAAACGTCACACACAAAACTACTATTTAACACGACGAGCGGCAAGCTTGGATTGGAACCAAACCCCAACTCTTTTTCCCATCTCCCCTGTACTTACAACACCATAAACAGGTCCAACATATAAACATATATATTGACATGACATCAACCTTATATCCATCATAAAAGTAACATCAAATAGCCTCACAAGATAAAACAATGACATGAACAACTTCTAGGTATTGTGTGGTTGCTTCTTCTCCTATTTACAACATCATCAACATACTCAACATATTGACAAGAACAAAAACAACAATAACATTATAACCAAGCTATTCCACACGATTTCCATCCATATGAAGTCATATACACAACTCCAAAATAGTCCAATAACAGACAACAATTCCTTATACAACTTCAAGTTCTATCTTGTAATTCTTCATCCAAATAACTTAACCAACACATAGATAAGATAAATTCCAAGAAATAGTGTGTTATACATACCTTAAATAATATGAAAAAACTTGAAACAAAGCTTCCCTTAGCTTACAAGCACACTTAATCACATCACAACACCATAGAGACTCTCTTCTTCACTTAAGCTAACTTGTGAGGTTAGGTTTAGGTAAAACACCCTTGGATTCGACTTGGAACCCTTGAGAACTGTTAGAGAGGTGTTGAGAGAGTTTGGTAACTGTCCTTGGTCGAAAATTACCAAACTTAAGCAGTCCAAGCCCTTTAAAATGTTCAAGGGTAGTCCATCGCCTAAGTGGGTCTCATTGGGAGCTGCTTGTGCGGTCTTGCGAAAATGAAAATATCTCTATATTCCTATGTCGTATTGACAAACGGTTTAATGCGTTAAAAATTAGACGCGTAGATATTCAATTTGGTAGGTGGATAATCACGTAATTCCAAGTATATTGGGTGAAACACTCAGCTACATTTGACATAATGTTCAGCACATTTATGAATGTAACTTGTGATGACCTTTTCCAACTTTTGTTCCACAACTCGCTTGACTTAAAAGAATAGCACACGACTATCATACGACTAAAATAAATCATAACATAATCACCTTATAATGTTAACCACCCTAGTCTCACCACAAAAGTACATGTTATAACATTCTCAACTTGTCGACTTTCGACGAAACTTATTTTCTTCAATTCGTTATAACATTCCCAACTTGTTGACTTTCGACGAAACTTATTTTCTTCAATTCGTTTAGCTTCTAAGACTTCAAACCCTCTTGGTACTTAGTATTCATGATCTTAAATATTTGTATCCTCCACGTTAACATGATTAACTAACTTTTTAAGCAATTTCATTTCTGAACTTACATCAATTGACTTACGACGTACTCTTACGTACGAAAACATGGGATGTAAGAGGAAAAGACTTAGTTTATAACAAATTTCAGTACATATTGTTACAATGTGATGCCCTTCAGGTTGAAAATGCCGGAGCCACTTATCAATGACTCATAAATAAGATGTTTGAAAAGCAAATAGGAAAGACTATAAAAGTTTATATATACGATATGCTCGTTAAGTCTTTGAATGTAGGTGACCAACTTAAGCATTTGCAAGAAACATTTGACATCCTGAGGAAGCATAACATGAAACTTAATCCCGAGAAATTTGTGTTCGCGGTCAGTTCTGGGATTTTTGGTCTCACAACGGGGTATTGAGGTAAACCCCAACAAAATTAAGGCCATAGAGGATATCCCGGTTCAATTGTCAGACGTAAAGGAAGTCCAAAGACTCACAGGAAGATTACCAGCTTTGAGCAGGTTCATTTCCCGGTCATCGAAAAAATGTCATCGCTTCTTCGCACTACTCAAAAGGAAAAATAATTTTGAATGGATACCGGAGTGCCAGCAGGCTCTGAGGGATTTGAAAAAGTACTTATCAAGCCCCTCATTGCTCTCAAAACCAAAAGAAGATGAAACATTGCTAGTCTACCTCGCGGTCTCAGAAGTTGTGGTTAGTGCGGTTTTGGTCAGAGAGGACGAAGGTACGCAATCTCCCATTTATTACGTTAGAAATATTTTAACGGGAGCAGAAACTCGCTACCCACATTTGGGAAAAACTAGCCTTAGCTCTCGTAGTTGCCGCTTGGAAGCTGAGGCCCTACTTCCAATGCCACCCGATAAATATGGTGACTACTTTCCCTTTGCGGAACATCCTCCATAAACCCGAGCTCTCGGGTAGATTGGCCAAATGGGCCGTCGAAATGAGTGATTTGACATAGAATATAAATCAAGGACTGCAATTAAGTTGCAAGTCTTGGCTGACTTTGTGGCAGATTTTAGTCTGGGACTACTTTCTCTGACAACCAAGGAGGTAGTAATGGTGTCGGAATCGACATCGGGGATTTGGACCTTATTTACGGCCGGAGCTTCCAACGTAAAAGGGTCTGGACTCAGAAATGTCTTAATCACGCCTTGGGGGGAAACCTTAAGGCAAGCCATCAGAAAGATCCCTTTAACTAACAATGAAGCAGAGTATGAAGCTTTGGCTGCAGGGCTCGAATTGGCCCGGGGACTTGACTCCGAGGTCATCAAAATCAAATGTGACTCACAGCTGGTGGTAAATGAGGTCTACAGGATCTTTGACACCAAAGAAAAACGTATGCAACAGTACGTAAAAAAGGTCCATGCTCTTTTGGCACCATTCCGGGAGTGGTCAATTACTCATATCCCGAGGGAGGATAATGCATAAGCGGTTGCATTAGCAAACTTAGGATCATCGACGGAAATAAAAGGGATCGGAGTCTGGGATGGTAGTACAACTGAAGAACTCAGTCCTGGATATAGATGGTTACTATAAGGTAAATTCGACTAGTTTGGTCTGGGACTGGAGAAATGAAATAATCGACAATCTCGAGCACAGGAAGTTGTCCGAAGACCCCAAAGCATCACAGGCATTACACGCCAAAGATGTACGTTATAGCTTTAAGAGACCCCAATTGTATAGGAAATCTTTCCATGGCCCGATGCTTAGGAGCATCATAAGCTAATTATGTCATAAGAGAGGTCCACGACGGGATATACGACAACCACTCGGGCGCAGATGCTTTGGTGTTGAAGTTGGTACGGGCAGGATATTACTGGCCCCACATGGAACATGACGCCAAAGACTTCGTACAAAAATGTGATAAGTGCCAACGCTACGCGCCACTAGTACATCAAGCGGCAGAACCCTTATATTCGGTTCTCTCCCCATGGCCGTTCATGATATGGGGGATGGACATCGTTGGACCGCTGCAACCAGCTCCCGAAAAGGTAAGATTTCTATTAATTCTGACTGACTATTTTTCTAAATGGGTAGAAGTAGGTCCTTATCAGAAGATCGGATAATGCGAAGCGGTCGATTTCCTGTGGGAAAATATAATCCGCACGTTCGGATTACCAAAAGAGATAGCATGCGACAATGGGACATATTTTATCGGTACAAAAGTTACAAAGTTCCTCAAAGATTTGAAGATAAAGAGGATCACATCTTCACCTTATCATCCGAGCGTAAACGGTCAAGCGGAGTCAAGAAACAAAGTGATTATTCAAAACCTCAAGAAAAGGTTGGAAGCAGCAAAAGGCAAATGGCCCGAAGAATTGCCCGGAGTTCTATGGGCCTACCGAATAATGGCCAAGTCGAGCACAGGAGAAACTCTTTTTTCCCTTGTGTACGGTGCTGAAGCCCTAATCCCGGTGGAAGTGGGTGAACCCACTTTGAGATATTTCCGGGCAGATGAAGAATCGAACAACGAAGCAATGTTAATCAACTTGGAACTACTTGGGGAACGCAGGGAATTGGCGCATGTAAGAATGGCAGCTCAAAAGCAGAGAATGTAGCAGTATTATAATCGAAGAGCCAACCTCCGTTATTTCAAAGTAGGAGATTTGGTTCTAAGGAAAGTAACCCAAAATACCTGGGAGCTTAATGCGGGGAAGCTGGATCCAATGTGGGAAGGCCCCTACCGGATTTCGGCTATCACTGGGAAAGGTTCATACGAGTTGGAGAACCAGAATGGAGACAAGTTGACTAGCAACTGGAACGTGGCACACCTCAAAAGATATTATTGTTGATGAACATTATCCAAGCGGAAAGTATGTGCTGTACTCTTTTCCCTTCGTTCAGGTTTTGTCCCAAATGGGTTTTTCTGGCAAGGTTTTTAATCAAGCAGTGATAGAAAGCATACTACGAAGACATCAACAATAAAACTTTTGATAGCAAGGCAAACAAACAAGCTTCCACTCGGGGACGATTAGATAATCTTTGGCTCGATAGAAAATTCCCACTGGGAAGCTAAGTTTGCTACCAAACAAAGGTTACCCGACCGTTCACGAGCACAAACCACTAGAGGATTGTTAGATAGTCTTTTTCTCGATAGCATGGATTCCTAAGGGGAAGTAAGATGTGTTGCCGAGTTAAGGATTATCTTGCAATTCATTGGTGGAATCTTTGAAGGCACAAGACTTCCAGTGTTACAATTCGCATTCTTCATATTCGAACACTAGGGGGAATGATATGAGGATAAGGCAACATTGACTGTCACATCAACCGGGAAACAAAAATCTGGAAACAAAATGCATCATCTGGACCGGGGAATGCGCAGCCAGCCCAGTAGAAACTAGTTGTACAAGATAGCCATAAGTAATGACAACTTCTTTTAGCATAATAAATGCTTTTGTACTTTGAAAATAAAAGAAATTATATGAAATGAAATCCTTTTGTTTTTATCTTATTTCTTGTTTGAACGATGAACTAACTTCATCATTTGAAAGTTAAACAAGTACTTCAAATGTTAGCGTCGTAATGAATAAGAGACGTCCTCTTCAAGAGCACCGTAAACATAAGAGGGACCTTTCTTATGAAAATCCTCACGTTAAAGGGTTGGTTTCAAAAGAATTATGCCCGAAATCGAAATGCCTTCGGGGAAAAATGCACCCCAAAGATGTACACGAAAGGACACAAAAAATAAACTTGCGCAAATACTTATAGAAACCCTCACGTAAAGGGATAATGCTCAGAACCAAAGTGCTTCGAGGAAAATGCATCTGAGACTACACATAGTAAAGTGCGAACAGAAAAACGTGAGTATAATTCTTAAGCAAATGCAAGGGTTAAAGACTTGCATGGATATTCAAACGAAAGTAAGACTCAAACAATACCTGAGCCAAAATATGTCTTTATTTACATGAACATTCCAAAATGATAAAATAACAAAATTGAAAAAAGAAAAGAAAAGTGCGTCCACCGATAGCTCGACATTTTCCCCAGTTTGGTCTTCAGCATCGTCACACTCCGATTCCTCTTCAGTTCCCAAAAACTCAGAACTGGAACCAGAAGAACCAGGAGCATCAAACTGCGCCAAAAGTCTATTTTTAGCAGCCAACTCAAGCTCTCGGGCCTTAGTAATTTTGGCATCAAAGTCAATCATACCTGTTTTGGCCTCTTCCAAGGTTTTTATCCTCATGAGGTACATGGCGTACATTGTTTCAACAACGAGGAAAGCCTCTCAGTGCTTAAGCTCTTCTTTCAGTTGGGTAACCTTGATAGAAAGGCTTTCCCAAGCGAACCTAATAGATTTGAGGCTATCATCAAGGTCACAGACAGTTGAACTAAAAAACATGTTGTGTTCGATAGTTTTCATGTACTTCTCTTCCAACTGAGCATATTTTACCCCCACAGCAGTAGGCTCTTCAATTTTGGAGTTCCAGGCTGCTTGTATGTCAGTCATGATTTTGGCATTAGCATCCTCGCGCTCGGCTGCAGCAGGAATGGCGTCCTGGACTTCAACCCATTCTGTCTTGGCCTCATAAAATCTAACCCTCAGCAGACCAATTTCTTGGCTAATGGTTACCACATCTTGCTCATTTTGCTGCAAACGAGCCTCCAAAACAAAGGCCTCAGTAGCTTTGATTTCCAATTCTGATAGGTGGAGAACAGTTTGGTCCAGTTCCACCAAAAGCTGATTCCGTTTAGAAGTAAGTTCCTCCTTCTCACGAATCAATCTCTGGAGGCCCTCGGAAGCAAGAAATTTGGCCTACAAAACAAGAGAAGTAAAATATAGAATACATTCATACAAAAGTAGAAGAAATAACAAAAGAAGAAAGGAACGCACCGATACGGCATTGTGCATGGCATTGTTCAACAAACACTCCCCCGAAAGTGCTTGAATCATTTCCCAATCTTTCTCTAAAGCCAAAGGCTTCCGATAGTTAGCAAGCTCCACCGCCAAGGAAAGCAGGTTGCACCCGGTAGAGCCCGAAAGGGTCACTCCTCCTCCTTTATGGATCTTCAGAAGGGGCACCATAAGTTTGCCCCAAATTCCCATGAGCTGGGAACTGGGGAAGAGGAACACCCTCTCCGTGGTCAGGTGCAGCCGGCGGAGATGATGTAGCAGTTGCTGGTGGAAAAATGGATGAAGACAGACGTGATATAGTAGCAGTTGGTGTTGGTGAAGATGGATATGAAGCTGATGGAGTCGAAGGGTGAGAATCAGCTGCATCAAATGTAGTGCTGGTGGATGGATGCTCGCCAACCAAAGACAGAAAGGATCTGGTACTCAGCCTCGCAGTACCGGACACAACAATTGGGGCCCGAAAATGGGAGTTGGCATTATCTACCAAATCAAACTCTCCCCAAAGTGCCGATACATCATCCTCAATTGGTGTGACTGTCTCAACAGGTCGAGCATCCTGTTTAGATGATGAGGATCGTCGCCTTCTATGTAGAGAAGCTACCTCATCACTAGCTTCTTCATCATCATCAATCGTCACGGTGTCTATAACCGGCCCAGAAGGAGACAAGTCACCATCGCCACCGGAGATGACTCGGGGGCATCAGTCTCTGCCCTCTTATTATGTTCCCCGTCCGAGGAGGAACGTCTTCTCTTTTGTTGTTTATCCTCCAGCCGGGGACTCCGTAAAGAAGTGTTTGCGCCCAAAACAGACCCGTAGATACCTGTTCGAGTAAGTGCCTCCTGAAGCAGCCTCGCTGCATCAGCAGGATCAACCAATACATCCTCCTCGGGGACAACAACAGAGCCTGCAGGTAGACCTAATTTCGTGAACAAGTCAGAAGGGCTCAACGAAGTTCTTCACATAAAAAAATGGAAACAAGGTAAGTTAAAATTACCATGGTTTTCGGCCTTCCACCCGTATTTAAGGGCCAGTTCTTTCCACAAACGAGTTTCGGGCGTCGAAACGTCCAAGATCTTCTAAACCCACTGGTCCAAACCTTCCATCACCAGTAGGATCCATTTAGTTGTTGAAACATGCGACAGGTGAAGAGTCAATATGGCCATAGAAGAATATTTAGTGAAAGAAAATATATTAAATAAAGATCTTACGAGTGCGGTTCCAAACGGTCGGAAAGGATAAAGCCGTTGTCGGAATGATATTATTGCAATAAACCGTTCCGTCTACCCATGGTCGTTATCATCATCCATGATAGTCAACAAAGCATGGTGACCATGTTTGCAGAGGTTTATCATACCCCTGGAAAATTTTGGGGGAGTAGAGATTCATCATACGAGCTAATGTTAGCTCTTCTCCAGTCTCCTGGCACAAGCGTCGAAGGCAGTCGACCGTCCTCCACACTGAAGGACTTACCTGTGCCAATCACACTTGGTAGCGAAGGCAAAACTCCGCAATCACGGAATCAAGCTCTCCAATCAAAGAAAACGTACCCAAAGTAAATTGATACATGTAAAATTATGTAAAACCTTCCTTGGGAAGGGTCACTCACTCCGATAGATCAGGAGAAATGATATCCAACTCATGGCAGCGACAGTCTTCCTTCACAGCAGGAATATTGGAAGGACGAATGGAAGAAGGGTACTTACTAACAGCCCATGTACGAGGGTTAGCAGTAGGAAATTTCTTTTCAAATTCCTTTGTGGTACTGAGCCTTCTTGGGATGATGGAACCCACCGTTGGAGGAGTAGAGTCCTTGGCTTTGTTCTTGTTCTTTGAAGAACCGGCACGCTTGGAGGAAGAAGCCATTGAATAAGAAGAAGGTAAAGGTTTTTGTTTGAAGAGAATTACAGAAAGGATGGAGACCAAAGATGCAAATCAGAAGTTCGAGAAATTATGAAGTGCAAAGGAAAAGAATAATGCGTATAAGTAAAATTTTGGCGGCTAAATTCATGGCCATGATTACCTCGATAATCGGCAAAAGTTGTGCTGAATCGTGGGATGACACGTGTTCGGGGCATTAAATACGGAGAGACGTGCGTCTAATCAACCGTCAGAAGCCTTCACAGGAAGTTATAGTAATTTTCGCTAAAAGAGTGTCTCTACCAACTT
>AWOL01S0419034.1:3885-15564 GCA_000715115.1 Nicotiana otophora
TATTCACAATAATTTAACCTCTTAGATATTTTAGCTTTACAGGCACATTGGTTTTTGGTTCTAATTTATCTGTAGTAACTTGTTTTCATGTCGAAAATATTTTTCATTCTTTAATCTTTGAAATGAACAGCATTAATCGCTGCTAATCATGATCTATTAAATTCATTGTTGTTTAGTACTATTTCGCTTATGTACAATATGTTCTTTTGTTGAATTCTTTTTTTGAAAGATTATCTTCCTCATTTTCGTGTGCAAACTTAAAACTTCAGCTCTAAGAATGCTGAAGTTCAGCAAATATAAACAAAAACTTCAGCTCCTATAATATGAAGTTCAGCAAATACAAAACAAACTTCAGCCCTAGAATGCCGAAATTCAGCAATTACAAAACAAACTTCAGCTCCTAGAATGCTGAAGTTCAGCAATTACAAAACAAACTTCAGCTCCTAGAATGCTGAAGTTACACAATTACAAAACAACTTCAGCTCCTAGAATGCTGAAGTTCAACAATTACAAAACAAAAACTTCAGCCAAAATATGTTGCAGTTTTATTGAGCTGAAGTTTGCCATCGCACTATGAACTGAAGTTTGCGTGATTGCCTTTGTAAGTCAGGCCAAACTTCAGGCAAAAATATCTGAAGTTTTGCTACACTTCATGCAAAACATTCTGAAGTTCAAACTTCATACATAATTTCTTGCTACTTCAGGCCCGTATATCTGAAGTTACCCGAAAAGTGGGTACGCTTGCAAATTTATTTTGCAAAGCAGGTATAAGTTAAAAGTTGACCCAAAAACTGGGTATAGATGTAAATGCCCGAAGAACTTTAAGACCGAGAGGGCATTCATTTCCAAAAGTTGAAATATGTTTCTAGAAAACTAATGTGCCGATATAGGATGGTAGTTAACCTAAAATGGTTACTACTCGTAGAAAAACCTCAAAGAAAGGGTACACTTAGGGTGCCAGCCCCATAGTGTTAATCTACGCGCATATGTGATGAGACCACCTTGGCGATTGGGTGACAATCGTCCTGATATTATACATGACATAGTGATGACAATGATGATGATAACGATCTCTAGAGAATTCCCTAACTTAAATAAGAAATTGCTAAAATTATGCTTTGACTTAAATTATGTCATTTTTTCACATAAATTGCATTTCATTGTTTAAAGCTTTACTAAATGCATTGTCATAAAATGTCACGATATATTTTTTACCTTTCTCAAATAAAAAAAAAGGTCATGATATACTATTTTATCATGTATCCCGGGGTTTCAAAGCCAGTGCTCAAAAATCTTTTCGGGAGGAGTTAATGATACTTATTTCTTTTTCTTTCTTTTTTTGATGAAATAATTGGCTTCATTAATGTCATCAAGAAGATGCAAAATATTACAAGAAGAAGAAGCATATAAGCTTCAAAAAGCAGAAAAAACCACCTGTTAGCTTACTACATATATGCTATCTTAGATACAAAGAGCTAACAAAGTTCAAAAAGGTTTCAGGAGATTCTACGGGGTAAATATTTGCCCAGCTAAATAAAAGCAGAAGGCATTTAGCTTTTAGGGTGTGGTTAGGAGTTGATAGTCCATCAAAGCATCTTCTATTTCTTTCGTTCCATATGCTCCAACAAATACAAGCAGGTATCATTTTCCATATATTCTGATGGCAACTTTCCAGCTGCCCCAGCTCTGAAGTGCCTCCTTCATGTTGTGAGGCATAACCCAGCTAATACCAAAAACAGAGCAAAACATGCTCCAAAGTGCAGCAACTCTACAATGTAGAAACATGGGTAGTTGGTTTCTGCATCCCTTTGACACATGTAGCATCTATTAACTATCACGAAGTTCCTTTTAACAAGGTTCTCCTGAGTCAAACATGGCTCATAAAGTGTAGTCCAGCTGAAGCAGAAGACCTTGGGTGGTAGTTTGGTTCTCCTTATTAATTTTCATGGCCAAAGATCGCTAATTCCATTTCTAGCCATAATCAGCATGTACCTTGCCTTCACAGAATATCTTCCATCACTTGCTCATCCCCATCTGAACTTATCTGTGATGTGCTCATTTAGTGTGATGCCATGTAGTGCCTCTAGCACTCGGACATAATCAGATACCTCCCAGTCCTGCAAACTCCTCCTTAGAGTAACATTCCAAATGGGGCCATCCTTATTTTGAATGATTGTAGAGTCAGGATCACATGCAATCTGGAACAGGTTAGGATAGTCAATCCTTAGGACTGAATTCCCAAACCCTTTATCCTTCCAAAATTTGATTTGTTGCCCATTCCCAAATGTTAGGTGGTAGTGTTCAGAGAATTCCTCTCATAATCTGCGTATGCACTTCCACCCCATGGGGTGCTCTTGTAAGTTTAGTGCACCAATTGCCTTGAGTTCCATGCTTAGTGTGAGAAAGCACGGGAGAAAAATATATTATTGATTTTTTATTTAATTATAATACATTGAGCCCTATTTATACAATACATATCCTACTCCTATTCTATGCGGGACTAGGACTAATTCATGTTATTTACATAACTATCTAACATTCCCCCTCAAACGGTGCATATAAATCATATGTACCGAACTTGTTACATATGTAACTAATACGAGGACCGGTGAGGGATTTGGTGAAAATATCTGCAAGCTGATCATTCGACTTCACAAACTTTGTAGTAATATCTCCGGAGAGTATCTCTTCTCTAACGAAGTGACAGTCAATCTCAATGTGTTTAGTTCTCTCATGGAACACCGGATTTGAGGCAATATGAAGGGCAGTTTGATTATCACACACAAGTTCCATCTTGCTGATCTCACTAAATTTCAACTCCTTGAGCAACTATTTGATCCAAACTAGCTCACATGTTGCCATTGCTCGATACTCTTGCTCTTGCACTAGACCGAGCAACTACATTATGTTTTTGCTCTTCCAAGATATCTAATTACCTCCTACTAAAACATAATATCCAAACATAGAATGTCTATCAGAAGGTGATCCTGCCCAATCAGCATCTGAGTATCCAACGATCTGCTCATGGCCTCGATCCTCAAACAATAATTCTTTGTTCGAAGCTGATTTTATATACCGAAGAATGCGGACAACAGCATCCCAATGACTATCACATAGGAGAATCCATAAACTGGCTCACAACACTCACAAGAAAAGAAATGTCAAGGTCTGGTCATTGTGAGGTGATTTAATTTACCAACTAGCCGCCTATATCTTGCACGATCACTAAACGCATCCCCCTGTCCGGGCAGAAGTTTAGAATTCGAATCCATAGGAGTATCAACAGGTCTACAACCTGTCATTCATGTCTCCTCAAGAATGTCCAAATCATACTTCCATTGTGAGATCAATACCTAGAAAATATTTTAATCTACCTAGATCCGTAGTCTAAAAGTGTTGAAAGAGATGGTTTTTCAACCTAGTAATAACAATATCGTCAACATAAACTACTGAATACATACAGAGATTTGGAGCAGAATGCCGATAAAATATAGAGTGATCAGCTTCACTACGAGTCATGCCAAACTCCTTAATTACTATGCTGAACTTACCAAACCAGACTCGAGGAGACTGCTTTAGACCATAGAGGAACCAGCGCAACTGACATACAAGGCCATTAGACTCCCCCTAAGCAACAAAACCAAGTGGTTGCTCCATATAAACCTCATCCCCAAGATCATCGTGAAGAAAAACATTCTTAATGTCCAACTGATAGAGAGGCCAATGGCGAACAACAGCCATGGATAGAAAAAGGCGGACTAATGCTATTTTAGCCACGGGAGAGAAAGTATTACTATAATCGAGCCCAAATATCTGAGTATACCTTTTGGCAACAAGACGAGCCTTGAGTTGATCAACCTGGCCATCTGGACCAACTTTGACTGCATACACCCAACGCTGAAGGAAGAGGAACAAGCTCTCAAGTACCACTCGTATGTAAAGCAGATATCTCGTCAATCATAGCCTGTCGCCATCCTAGATGAGACAGTATTTTACCTGTAGACTTAGGGATGGAAACAGAGGGAAAAGATGATACAAACGGATAATGGGTTGATGACAGACGATGATAACTTAAACCGACATAGTGGAGATTAGGATTAAGTGTGGACCGGATACCTTTTTGAAGTGCAATCAGTTGACTAAGAGGAGACAAGTCCACAGTAGGAGCAGGGTCAGGTGCAGGACGTGAATCAGCTGGGCATGATGCTGGGCACGGACGATGATGGTATGTCAGGAGTGGTGGAGCTGTAGGTGGCGGAACTGAAACTGGAACTGTAGGTGGTGGAGCTGGGACTGGAGTCGTAGGTGGTGGAGCTGGAGTTGTGGAGGAAGATGGATGAGAAATAGTGATTGAGTCAACAAAAGATGGAACTGGTAGCACCTCAGAAATATCTAAGTAATCACCTGGACCTGTGAAGTATGACTGGGTTTCAAAGAAGGTAACATCAGCGGACATTAGATACTGCTGGAGGTCAGGTGAATAGCATCAATATCCATTTGCGTTCTCGAGTAACCCAGAAATACGCACTAGAGAGCACGAGGAGCTAACTTATCTTTTTCTGGAGCAAGGTTATGAACAAAATACGTGCTCCCAAAGATACGGAGTGGAAGAGAGAACAAAGGTGAGTGGAGAAACAACACAGAGAATGGAACTTGATTCTGGATAGCTGAGGATGGCATACGATTAATAAGATAANTAGTTTGAAAGTTCTAAAAGAGATGGTTTCTCAACCTAGTAATACCATCCTGATCATTGCGAGTAATAACAATATCGTCAACATAAACCACCTGATAAATACAGAGATTTGAAGCAGAATGCCGATAAAATACAAAGTGATCAACTTTACTACGAGTCATGCTTAACTCTTGAATTACTGTGCTGAACTTACCAGACCAGGCTCGAGAAGACTGCTTTAGACCATAGAGGGACCGACCCAATCGATATACACGGCCACTAGAATATTAGCAAACATATCAACTAATAAAGTAGTCAATTCCTAATTAGTCTAAAGTCTTTTTCCTTATTCTCTGCATTCCTGTCTTCTTCTTTGTCTGGTCTAAGTCTTCTTCTTCCTTATTCTCTGCATCGCTGTCTTCTTCTTCTTCCCCAACAAAAGTTTTTCCATGTCTCTGCTTTTTTCCAGTAGAACAAGACCCGAGCCCTTCCAAAAAAGCCCCAGTCCAGTAATCCACCACCCATCTTCAACTTCTCTGCCCTAAAAAAAACTATAGCTCTTGATTTCAGAAACCTGCAGCATGAACAAGAAGATTGATCAAGACAAAAAGCTTCAAAAGGACTAGTATAAATTACTACATAATAGTGTAATTGAAGGTATTTCGTTTCCCATCTATTCAAATCTTTACTTAGGGAATCAATTCTCAAAATTTTCCCCAAAATTTTGGTCAACACACCCGATCTCGTTTGACCGGATCCGACCCAGATCCCACACCCTTACCCGTGTTAGTGTCGTGTCGACACGGGTATGACTCCCAAATTGCCGAGTCCGAGTAACTTAGATGACAGACGATGATGACTTAAACCGACATAATTGAAATTAGGATTAAGTGTGGACCGTATTATACCTTTTCGAAGTGCAATCGGTTGACTAAGAGGCGACAAGTCCGCAGTAGGAACGAGGTCAGGTGCAGGACGTGAATAAGCCGGACCTGATGCTGGGTGTGGACGACGATGACAAGTTAGGAGTAGTGGAGTTGTAGGTGGTGGAGCTGAAACTGGAGTTGTAGGTGGTGGAGCTGGAATTGGAGCTGTAGGTGGTGGAGCTGGAGTTGTGGAGGAAGATGAATGGATAATAGTGATTGAATCTCCCAAAAGATGGAACTGGTAGCACCTTAGAAATATCACCTTAGCGGACATAAGATACCGCTGGAGGTCAGGTGAATAGCATCGATATTCTTTTTGCGTTCTCGAGTAACCTAGAAATACGCACTTAAGAGCACGAGGAGCTGACTTATCTTTTCCTGGAGTAAGGTTATGGACAAAACAGATGGTCTCAAAGGTACGGGTGGAAGAGAGAACAAAGGTGAGTGGGGAAACAAGACAGAGAATGGAACTTGATTCTTGATTGCTGAGGATGTCATACGATTAATAAAATAACAGGATGTGAGAACCGCACCCCCCCAAAAAATGCAACGGAAGATGAGATTGTATGAGTAGGGTACGAGCAGTTTCAATAAGATGTATGTTCTTTCTTTCATCTACCTCAATTTGTTGAGATGTGTACGGAAAAGATATTTGATGAATGATTCCATGAGAGTTCATAAATTGCTGAAATAGGGAGGACAAATACTCTAGGGCATTATCACTATGAAATGTGCGGATAGAAATCCCAAATTGATTTTGAATTTCAGCGTAGAAAGTCTGAAAAATAGAAAACTCAAATCGATTTTTCATCAAAAATATCCAAGTGCACCGGGAATAATCATTAATGAAACTGACAAAGTAGCGGAATCCCAAGGTAGAATTGACCCGACTAGGACCCCAAACATCTGAATGGACTAAAGTGAAAGGTGACTCTGCTCGATTATCAAGACGCCGAGGGAAATGGGAGCGAGTATGCTTACCGAGCTGACATGACTCACACTCTAGAATGGACAAATGAGATAATCCAGGTACCATTTTCTGAAGTTTTGACAAAGTGGGATGTCCCAACCGTTTATGTAATAAATTTGGTAAATCAGTAACAGGACAAGTTGTTGAAGAAAGACAAGATGTAAGTTCATGTGATTTAGTAAGGATAAGGTAATAAAGTCCATTTGATAAGGAAGGAAGTGGACTTGCTTGACCTATTCCAGTTGCGATGTTTTGAGACCCGTTTGCCATTGTGACTGTTGGAAGAGAATGAGAATATGAAATAGTAGTGAAAAGAGATTTGTTACCAGAAATGTGATCAGATACACCTTAATCAATGACCCATGACTCGGAGGATGAAGATTGGAAGACACAACTCACGCTATCTCTGAAGATGTATGTCTACACGTTTTGTACTGAAGGAACTCAATATAATCCGACAGAGAAACCATCCAACTATTCATAATATTGGATCCCATGTCGCTATAATTAATTTCTCAAATTCGTGGCTAAAAGTTCTAGGGCTAGCTTGAAATAGTGAAAATCAGTAATTCCTAGAAAACTGAAGAAATATCTGGGAAAACACTGTTCACATCAGAGAAAAAGAACACTATTTACGCCGGAAAACACTGTAGCTCGCCGAAAAATTTCAAAATTTGTCGAAATTTGTCGGGAATAGTACAGTAGACTCGGAATTGTTGTGCGAACATGTTGTCCTGAAGAAGCTCCGCCAAAAAATGGTCGAAGAAGCACGCACGCGCCGACGCATGGGACAGACGCGCTGGTGAAGTCACAAATCTGGACAGCGCGTGGAGGCATTTGTTGCCGGAGAATCTGAATGGGATTTGGTCGCTGGAGTTTTCTGAGTCTAATAGTGGTGTTGGTTTGTGCACAACACTCACCAAACGTGAGATGACGCAAATCAATCACTTAGGCCACCGAAAAATTGCACGGTGACTGAGTTCTTTCTTCCCGGATGTTGCTGGAATAACGCACAACGATCTTTCCTCACTAATGCTCTGATACCATGTGAGAAAGCACAGGAAAAAAATATATTACTGATCTTCTATTCAATTATTAGGTGGGAGTAGCCCATGTGGAGGATAAGATGCGGGAGGCGAGGTTGAGATGGTTCGGGCATGTTAAGAGGAGAAGTATAGAATCCCCAGTTAGANATGACTGAAGACATGCCCTAGACAGGAGGGTGTGGAGATCAAAGATTAGGGTAGAAGGTTCATATGTAGTCGAGCGTTTCACTTTGTCTTACTTAGTTTGCTAGCATTAGTGTTAGTATGATATCTTTTATCAATAGATGGCTATTACCACCTAGAGCTTGATTGCATTCTTGGATTCGATCTTATTTCATCTTGTTGTTATTCCTACTTGTTGCAATTACCTTTTCTTTTTTAATTATTTTTTAGCCGAGGGTTTATCGGAAACAGCATCTCTACTCTTCCAAGGATAAGGCTATGTACATTTTACCCTCCCCAGACCTCACTTGTAGGAAACTACTAGGTTTGTTGTTGGTGGTGTTATTATTCAATTATAATACATTAAGCCTTATTTATACAATACATATCCTACTCCTATTCTATGTGGGACTAGGACTAATTCACGTTATTTACATAACTATCTAACACTTAGCATTGACCACCATCTTCCACAAAGGTTGCTCCTCTTGTGTGTACCTCCAAAGCCACTTCACCAATAGGCATGTGTTGTGAATTGTCGTTTCCTTGATTCCCAATCCTACTTGGTGTTTTGGGAGAATGACCTTTTTTCACTTTACCAAGTGAAACTTATGCTCAGTGTTATTCCCTTTCCAAAGGAAAATTCTCCTTATTTAACACTTTGTTGGGCATATAATGTAGTGACATGTAGTATGTGGGAATGCTATCCAGGACACTATTGATTAGTGTGAGTCTGCCACCCATAGAGAGGTATTGCATCTGCCAGGAGGCTAATCTTCTCTCAAATTTCTCAATGACCCCGTTCCATATTGTTGAAAAGTTGTGCTTTACTCCCAATGGTAGGCCCATGTAAGTGGTAGGAAGTGTCTCCTCCAAATTCTGCACTTCATTGACGGGATAGATCACACTATGGGGCATATTGATATGTAAACCTGAAAGTGCTTCAAAAAGAAGAAGAAGAATTAGATTTAGATGAAGCACCCGATCTCTGTCTGCACCACAGACGATCAGAGTGTCATCAGCATATAGCAAATGATAGATGTTGATATTGCTCTGAACTCCCACATCAAATCCTCTTATCCATTGTAATTGCTTGGCCGTGTCTAACATTCTGCTTAACCTTCCATACCAAGTATGAATAGGAAGGGAGAGTGAGGATCTCCCTACCTCAAACTTCTTTATGGTAAGAAGAAACCAATTGGGCTTCTGTTGACTAGGACCGAATACTTGACAATGGAGATATTAAATTTGATCCACTTGATCCACCTGCTGCCAAACCCCGTCTGTCTAGGTATTGAGATAAGATAAACCCAATTTAATTGATCAAAGGCTTTCTCTATGTCCAGCTTACATAGAATCCCTGCTCCTCCCCGCTTTAGTTGCCAATCTAGGACTTCATTAGCAATCAAAGAGGCATTAGTGATCTGCCTAATCTTCATAAATGCATTTTGCTGGTTTGAGACCAGCTTCTCTATCAGACTTAAACCTTTCTACTAGAATGTTTGCTGCAATTTTATAGATACTTCCAACGAGACTAATTGGTCTGTAGTCTTTGAGTTCCATGGCTTCTTTCTTCTTAGGGATCAGAGCTATAAAGGAAACATTGCGTGACCTCACCATCCAATAATGATCATGATGATGCTTTAGTGCTCCCATGATGTCTGTCTTGATAAAATCCCATGTTTTATGATAAAATGCCATTGTGTATCCATCAGGCCGGGTGCCTTGTCGAGAGAACATGACTATAGCTGCTAGAACTTCTTCCTCCTCGAAGATTGCGTCTAGGTTAAGACTTTCTTCTTCTATGATATTGACAATGCCTTCAAAGTGACAATAGATCTCCGGTCCTCATGCTCAGTATAAAGCCCCTCGTAGAAATCCAGTATCTCCTTTTTAATCTGCTCATGTCCTCAATAATTTCTTCTCCCACCTGAAGTCTGTCAATATTGTTGTACCTCCTATTGGAAATTTGCAATCTTTTGGAAGTACTTGGTATTCATATCCCTATCTTTAAGCCAAAGACACCTTGATTTTTGCCTCCAAGAGGCCTCTTCTGCACTGGCTAGTTGCTGCATTTCTGCTTTCAAAGTCATCATGTAAGTGATCTCCTGTTGTGTGAGGTTCTTCCTCTCCTGTTCCTATTCAAGTGCTAGAAGCCCAGTCAAAGCTCTAGTCCTTTTGGTTTCCAATTTCCCGAACTCTTCCTTGTTCCAGGTAGTAATATCTTTCTTTAAGGTTTGCAACTTCTGCATGAGTATGTAATCTGCACTACCAGTGAATTGAATAGCTTTGCCACCATCCTTTCAGTTTCTCAATAAACCCTTCTGATTGTAGCCACATATTTTTAAATTTGAAATATAAAGAGTTGGTATCCCAATCCCCACTTTCCAGCATGATAGGTTTGTGATCAAAGATCACTCTAGGAAGTATTTGTTGTTGCACTGCTTTGAAGGAGTCATTCCATTTAGGGGAGATGAAAAATCTATTAATTTTTGAAGCTTGAATGCAGTTCTCTCCTATGGTCCAAGTGTAACAGGCTCCTTGAAGTGGCAAATCTATTAAACATAAGTCCTGTATGGTTTCATAGAATACTCTCCTGGCCCTAGATCTCCTTGTGTAATTGAGTCTTTCCCTTTCAAATCTGCAAACGTTGAAATCCCCTCAAGTACCCAGTGACCTTCCCATAGACTCCTTACACCTGCAAATGAGTCATGACTTCCCTTTCTAGGCTGGTATGAGGCCCATATATACCTGTAAAGCACCATCTGAACTCTTCCTGAGTACTCTCTAAAATGCAAGAGATGGAGAAGGAACCTTGCATATTCCCAATGTTATTCCATTATCTTCTATCCCATACAACTATAATCCCACACCCTGTTACCACTTGCTTTCAACTCAGCACATCTATTTCCCATAATTTGTAAACTTCGCATGCTAGCCAATCTTCAAGTTTGGTTTCTTGTAAACACATGACATCAACTTTCCATTTAAGAACCAGAGATTTAATGGTATTCCTTTTCCTACTGTCATTCGCCCCTTGCACATTCCAACTTTTAATCTTAATCCATTTCGAAGTTTCAACCACTGTTGGTCTGTTCACACTCCACATGCTCGTTTCTCCTTCGTACCATGTTAATCCTTGAAGAATTGTGGAGTACCATCTGCTCGCACGTGAAGCTCATCGTTGCAACGCCACATAGATAACTAAAAGAATGTGCAAGTTAGAAAAAATATAAAATAGTGTTGAAATGGCGCAACATCTCAAAATGGATCAAGACAAAAGTAAGAAAAACATGTTGGATACCTCAAACATAAGGTCCTTTATTTGCGAATAGTACATTTCCTTTTATCTCCTTCTTGGATTCTCCTCTCGATCAACATTTTCTCCTTCTCGAAATACCTTATAAGTTTTTCACATAATGTCTCATAAGTTAGACATATTTTTATAACACTATTTTTAGATATTTGAATTATTTTTAGTCGAATCTCCGTACCCGTATCCGTAGCAGAATCCATATCCCCGAAACTTAAAATTTAGATAATGAAAGATCTGACCTCTAGATCCGCACCCATATCGGACACCTGCACTAGAGTTCGAGCAACTTGGCCCTGCGCCACCTAAGAACTCACCTCCCTTCCCCATTTATTATTTTCCACACCATGGCCCATCCGATTTCCACCCCTAGCTCTAAGGCTTACAGTCTATATTTATTTTGCATGGGTATTTTCTAGCACAAACATGAAAATTCATCTACTCAAACACTTGTTTCTCAAACTCGTAAAATGATCAAACATGCATTTCGAGGAAACCACTAGAGGACGACAAAAATGAGATGTCCATTGCTTACATAATTGGATACCTAAAAGAGAAAAGTTCTCTCAATCTGGGTAAAAACATAC
>AWOL01S0419089.1:0-11359 GCA_000715115.1 Nicotiana otophora
CCGAAAAGGCCAATGTGGTGGCCGATACCTTGAGTCGAAAGGTGGAGAGCTTGGGCAGTTTAGTATATCTACTGGTAGTGGAGAGGCCATTAGCATTGGATGTTCAGGCCTTGGCCAACTAGTTTGTTAGATTTGATATTTCGGAGCCCAGTCGGGTCCTTGCTTGTTTGGTTTGTCGGTCTTCTTTATATGATCGCATCAGAGAGCGTCAGTATGATGACCCCCATTTTCTTGTCCTTAAGGACACGGTACAGCATGGTGATGCCAAGGAGGTTTCTACCGAAGATGATGGTGTATTGCGGATGCAGGGCCGATTATGTGTTCCTAGTGTGGATTAGTTACGTGATTTGATTCTTTAGGAGGCCCACAATTCGTGGTCCTCCATTCATCCGAGTGCCGCTAATATGTATCAGGATTTAAGGCGGCACTATTGATGGAGGAGAATGAAGAAAGACATAGTGGAGTATGTAGCTGGGTGCCTAAATGGCCAACAGGTGAAGTCTGAGCATCAGCGACCATGCGGTTTGCTTCAGAGGCTTGCGATTGCATAGTGGAAATGAGAGCGAGTTACATGTCGTACATTATCTTATCCATGTTGTATACTCTATGCTTCGAGTTGTATATCGTTTGCTTTGAATCGTATATTCTCTGCTACATGTCATATATTCTTCGTCTCACGCTTCAATGTAGTCTATTACTTTTCATGCGCTTGATGCAGCATATTATTTGTCATTTGCCTCGAGCTGTATATTCTTTGTCGTGTGCTTCAAGATGCATATTGTGCTTCAAGCCTCATGTTCTCCATTGCGTGCTTCAAGTCATGTATTCTTTGTTGAGCTTCAAGTGGTATATTCTTTGTCATGAGCTGCAAGTTGTATATTCTATGTCACATGCTTCAAGTTATATATTCTTTGTCATGCTCATGTTGTATATTCTTTTCACATGTCTATGTCATATATTCTGTTACATATGACATGTTCTATATTCTTTGTCACATACTTATGGTACTACCTTATTGAATTGTCATCACTTTTCTATCGACTTTTGGTCGTGCACAATCACACACAAGTCATACAAGGGTTGTCTTTTCACCCCTCTGAACCTTCTTTCAAAACTCTCTAGTTTTAGAGATTGACATACGAGGTTAACTACGTACCATCTCGCAATTGTTCTTAAATCATGCTCGAATCTAGGTAAATCTACTCTTAGAATTCCTAGGTCACTGTACATATGATCTTGCAGCCTGCTTTAGCTAGATTAATTGTTACATATCCTTTGCTTGCTACATATTCTTTGTCTAATGTATGTTCTTTATTTGATACATATGTCTTCTACTTTTATCCACAACTAGGTCCTCCTTGTCTCACTAAACTCTAGTTGACTTGTAATGAACCTTCGACCACTCAAATGCACATGCCCATTCTGGTCTTCATGACAATCCTCATAATCATACCATCATCTGGATTCTACCAGCCTTTTCAAAGATACATCGATTTAGCTTGGAACATCTTCCATTGATTCGACGTATCCTTCTCAATCAAACTTCACATTTCACTGACTTCGATCATTCAAAATAAATCCATGCGCTATGCTACCATCTATCTCTTATTAGAGAGTTACCAGTCTCCACCCACCCACCCAAGAATTCTCATTCAAATTCACACTTCTTCTCAAGGAACAATCACTCATTCATAATAACCATATAGATCCCATAGTTCCAGTAGTTTACCCTAACTACATTTTGACCTGATTCTTGCCTTGGCAAGATACATAGGCAACCCTACATAAGGGTGCGGTCTCCCCGCTATTTTAAATTAATTTCCTCAATACTTGAAACTAGGGCAGTTCTTTTGGAATAGTGCGATGATGCTCTCAACCCAGAAATCTCCGAGAGCGTCAACCAAATTTCACCAAAATCCAAATCAAAATTCCATGCCAACCTTACTCTGACCATCACTTGACTTAAATCCCAACATATGTGATGCAAGTCCTTTCTTCAAACATCTGGCTATGGTGTCATGATGTTCACTCCCACTTTTCAAATCCAGAGATTCGATACAAGTCAACCCACTTTTGTTGCGGGGAAGTCAACCTTCGAGAAGTGTCATGTTCACACGACTCGGACAAACAAAGAAGAACAAGCAAAGCCTCAATTCTGTAATATTGTTGAGAGGGAATCTAACATTGTTTCCTCTAGGTTTTGCAGGTACATAATCCTAGGACTTGACAGGAGATAACATCTGGTCTCGGACTTGGTGGAACATCAGTCAGATAATCAGGGGAGTAGTGGTTTTACAATGAACTCCATCATTTTGCATGACTTCGCTACTCTCACCACTTTTCTATATTCAGATCAGAACATCATTCCCGGTTGTCAACCGGGGACTATCGTCAAATGGTTCCTGTGGACGGGCGAAAGGTGCATCATCCTGGGAGTGTACGGGAAATAGCATCCCACTGGACATTGTGGAACACTAATCGAACAATCAGGGGAGTGTTAGTTACAATTCTTGATTCCGTCATTTTGTGACGGTACTACTATCAAAATATTTCTATATCTGTATCAGATTATCGCCCCGGATAATAGCCGGGGACGATCACCAAAAAGGTTCATGTGGACAGCTGGAAGGTCGCGACAAAACATCCCTACAGTTAATTGGGAAACAACCACAACAACTGTCTCGCAAATAGTCAAAGGCATCGAGGCAACTGTTTGAAGGAGCAGCTGGGGCACATCTTCTAGAGGGAGACACTCTTCAGCTCCAGAGATACCACACCCAATCATGGATACAACGAGGCATTGCTCCGCGTTTATCTAAATCTTTGCATTTTATACATATATTTGATGCAATTAATGCAGTTAGTTACAATCCTTCAAAATATGAGAGTAAAAGAAGTGTTGAAACCCATACATCTCATACTCTCCAACCTTCACGAACTACGCGCACCTAATTCTTGACCTTGTATCAAGATACGTAGGCAACTCGTCATGGGTCCGGTCTTTCTTGTCCTTAATTGGACGAGTTGGTCAAGTCTGGCCATTTGGGTCACAATTGACCGAAGATCCTTACGAAAGGATCATCTCTGAAAAAATAAACATGTATATATATTCCCTTGTTGCTTCGAAGTCTTTCTGTAGACATCAAAGGAAAATCAAAATCCAAAAACACATTCCTGCATAATTCCTCCTTGAGGAAATTCAAAAAATCTGAAACATCTTCCTCTATTCCTAATCTTCACGAACTACGCATGCCTGATTCTTGGCCTCGTGTCAAGATACGTAGGCAACCTGTAATGGGTCTGATTTTTCTCGTCCNACTAAACTCTAGTTGACTTGTAATGAACCTTCGACCACTCAAATGCACATGCCCATTCCGGTCTTCATGACAATCCTCATAATCATACCATCATCTGGATTCTACCAGCCTTTTCAAAGATACATCGATTTAGCTTGGAACATCTTCCATTGATTCGACGTATCCTTCTCAATCAAACTTCACATTTCACTGACTTCGATCATTCAAAATAAATCCATGCGCTATGCTACCATCTATCTCTTATTAGAGAGTTACCAGTCTCCACCCACCCACCCAAGAATTCTCATTCAAATTCACACTTCTTCTCAAGGAACAATCACTCATTCATAATAACCATATAGATCCCATAGTTCCAGTAGTTTACCCTAACTACATTTTGACCTGATTCTTGCCTTGGCAAGATACATAGGCAACCCTACATAAGGGTGCGGTCTCCCCGCTATTTTAAATTAATTTCCTCAATACTTGAAACTAGGGCAGTTCTTTTGGAATAGTGCGATGATGCTCTCAACCCAGAAATCTCCGAGAGCGTCAACCAAATTTCACCAAAATCCAAATCAAAATTCCATGCCAACCTTACTCTGACCATCACTTGACTTAAATCCCAACATATGTGATGCAAGTCCTTTCTTCAAACATCTGGCTATGGTGTCATGATGTTCACTCCCACTTTTCAAATCCAGAGATTCGATACAAGTCAACCCACTTTTGTTGCGGGGAAGTCAACCTTCGAGAAGTGTCATGTTCACACGACTCGGACAAACAAAGAAGAACAAGCAAAGCCTCAATTCTGTAATATTGTTGAGAGGGAATCTAACATTGTTTCCTCTAGGTTTTGCAGGTACATAATCCTAGGACTTGACAGGAGATAACATCTGGTCTCGGACTTGGTGGAACATCAGTCAGATAATCAGGGGAGTAGTGGTTTTACAATGACCTCCATCATTTTGCATGACTTCGCTACTCTCACCACTTTTCTATATTCAGATCAGAACATCATTCCCGGTTGTCAACCGGGGACTATCGTCAAATGGTTCCTGTGGACGGGCGAAAGGTGCATCATCCTGGGAGTGTACGGGAAATAGCATCCCACTGGACATTGTGGAACACTAATCGAACAATCAGGGGAGTGTTAGTTACAATTCTTGATTCCGTCATTTTGTGACGGTACTACTATCAAAATATTTCTATATCTGTATCAGATTATCGCCCCGGATAATAGCCGGGGACGATCACCAAAAAGGTTCATGTGGACAGCTGGAAGGTCGCGACAAAACATCCCTACAGTTAATTGGGAAACAACCACAACAACTGTCTCGCAAATAGTCAAAGGCATCGAGGCAACTGTTTGAAGGAGCAGCTGGGGCACATCTTCTAGAGGGAGACACTCTTCAGCTCCAGAGATACCACACCCAATCATGGATACAACGAGGCATTGCTCCGAGTTTATCTAAATCTTTGCATTTTATACATATATTTGATGCAATTAATGCAGTTAGTTACAATCCTTCAAAATATGAGAGTAAAAGAAGTGTTGAAACCCATACATCTCATACTCTCCAACCTTCACGAACTACGCGCACCTAATTCTTGACCTTGTATCAAGATACGTAGGCAACTCGTCATGGGTCCGGTCTTTCTTGTCCTTAATTGGACGAGTTGGTCAAGTCTGGCCATTTGGGTCACAATTGACCGAAGATCCTTACGAAAGGATCATCTCTGAAAAAATAAACATGTATATATATTCCCTTGTTGCTTCGAAGTCTTTCTGTAGACATCAAAGGAAAATCAAAATCCAAAAACACATTCCTGCATAATTCCTCCTTGAGGAAATTCAAAAAATCTGAAACATCTTCCTCTATTCCTAATCTTCACGAACTACGCATGCCTGATTCTTGGCCTCGTGTCAAGATACGTAGGCAACCTGTAATGGGTCTGGTTTTTCTCGTCCTTAACTGGACGAATCAGTCAAGTCTGGCCCCTTTGGTCACAGTTGATCAAAGATCCCTACAAATGAATCATTCCCAAAAATCAAAAAAAAAAATAACAAACATCTATATATCTTCCTCTGTTACTTCTCGAAAAGTCTTTCCATGAAACATCAACATCAAAATCAAAAAATATCATCCTCTTTCCTTGAGGAAATTCAAAACAAAATCCAAAATAACCTCCCTTTATCTCTAATCTTCCCGAACTATGCCTGACCTGATTCTCATTTCGACGAGGTACGTAGGTAACCTGCGGGTTCGGTCACATTTTTCAAAAAATAAAAAAAATAAGGACCCTTTCGAGTTCGATCTCATTTTTCAAAAATCAAAAAATATCATCCATCGAGGACCCTTCTCGGGTTCAATCTCATTTTTCAAAAATAAAAAAAATGCTCCCATCGTGCGGAGATTTAATTTCTTGTCCCTCCCATCGCGTGAAGATTTTACTTTTCATGTCAGCATTCCTAAACGGAACGGTACTCTGCCACATACTAACAATGCTCCTATACGAAACGGTACACAGCCCGTCATTTTACTTTCATATCAGTGCTCTTAAACGGAATGGTACCCATCCCTGTACTAACAATGCTCCTATACGAAACGATACACAACCCGTCATTTTACTTTTCTGTCAGCGCTCTTAAACGGAACGGTACCCAGCCTCGTACTAACAATGCTCTTATACGGAATGGTACGCTGCCCGTCATTTTACTTTCCTGTTCAATGCTCCTATACGGATGGTAACTATAAAGCCTGTCTAACCTTCAATGCTCTGGTATCGCATCGGACCAATAACAAAGCCCTTCTAACACTCAATGCTCCGATATTGCATTAAAACGGTAACAAAGCCTATCTAACATTCAGTGCTCCGATAGTTCTTTGGAATGGTAACCACAAAGCCCGTTTTACATTCAATTCTCTCTATCAAAAATCCACAAAAATTGATTAAGTCAAATTTTAAAAAAAAATGAAATAAAAATCTAAAATTATTTTCCTCCCACCCTTCCTGAATTACGCTTGACCTGATTCTCATTTTAACGAGATACGTAGGCAACCTCCGGGTTCGGTCTCATTTTTTCAAATCAAATCACAAAAATTGGTTAAGTCAAAAATTCAAAACAAAAAGATAAGAGAAAACAAAAAAAAATTGTTAATCAAAATTTAAAATCCACAAAAAAAGGGAACCCTTTCTCGGGTTTAGTCCCATATATCAAAAAATAAAAAAAATAAAAAGAAGAGGAAATATCGTCAGATATTGACTTGCTTGGTGCCAACATAGTGAGGAGTGTGCATGAGAAAGAACAAATGTTTAAGTGGTATGATGGAGAGAATCAGCTTCGGGTAAACCATAGACTCTTGTGGTACCTCCCAATTATACCGTAGTGACACTTGAAAATCTCGTGCTTACAGTTAGGTTAAGAATAAAGATGACATCATCATTTCTTGTGCATTGAGTAGTGAGCTTTAGATTTAAAATTCATTACATTGCATTATAGATCTAGAACTTGGCCCGAATGTCTGTTGAGGCAAAATCCTAAGTAACGTTTGGTTTGAGAAAGGATCGTAGGCCTTCTTTGACCCGATTGAGCCTTTCTAGCCTACCAAATGACGTCAATCCCTAGCATTTCCCCCTTTGATCCTTAAGCCTTTTTTTGGACAACCACATCTTAGCCTATACCCTTCTTTGTGCTTACGAGCACTACCCCTCTCTTGGCCCAACCTTCTCGAGCGCACTCAAAACGTGTAACTTCGGACGAAGACCAAAGTGAAGGTGACTAGCATGAAAAGGCAAAATATACAAAGTCCAAAACGATCAAAGACATGACTTCAGGAAAACAAACGAAACTTCGCAAGTTCAAAAGGAGGATCCAACAAGGAGGAAAAAACTTCCGCAAATNTGAAACCCATACATCTCATACTCTCCAACCTTCACGAACTACGCGCACCTAATTCTTGACCTTGTATCAAGATACGTAGGCAACTCGTCATGGGTCCGGTCTTTCTTGTCCTTAATTGGACGAGTTGGTCAAGTCTGGCCATTTGGGTCACAATTGACTGAAGATCCTTACGAAAGGATCATCTCTGAAAAAATAAAACATGTATATATCTTCCCTTATTGCTTCGAAGTCTTTCTGTAAACATCAAAGGAAAATCAAAATCCAAAAACACATTCCTGCATAATTCCTCCATGAGGAAATTCAAAAAATCTGAAACATCTTCCTCTATTCCTAATCTTCACGAACTACGCATGCCCGATTCTTGGCCTCGTGTCAAGATACGTAGGCAACCTTTAATGGGTCTGATTTTTCTCGTCCTTAACTGGACGAATCGGTCAAGTCTGGCCCCTTTGGTCATAGTTGATTAAAGATCCCTACAAATGAATCATTCCCAAAAATCAAAAAAAAATATAACAAACATTTATATATCTTCCTCTGTTACTTCTCTAAAAGTCTTCCCATGAAACATCAACATCAAAATCAAAAACTATCATCCTCTTTCCTTGAGTAAATTCAAAACAAAATCCAAAACAACCTCCCTTTATCTCTAATCTTCCCGAACTATGCCTGACCTGATTCTCATTTCGACGAGGTACGTAAGTAACCTGCGGGTTCGGTCACATTTTTCAACAAATAAAAAAAATAAAAAAATTAAGGACCCTTTCGAGTTCGATCTCATTTTTCAAAAATCAAAAAACATCATCCATCGAGGACCCTTCTCGGGTTCAATCTCATTTTTCAAAAATAAAAAAAATGCTCCCATCGTGCGGAGATTTAATTTCTTGTCCCTCCCATCGCGTGAAGATTTTACTTTTCATGTCAGCATTCCTAAACGGAACGGTACTCTGCCACATACTAACAATGCTCCTATACGAAACGGTACACAGCCCGTCATTTTACTTTCATATCAGTGCTCTTAAACGGAATGGTACCCATCCCTGTACTAACAATGCTCCTATACGAAACGATACACAACCCGTCATTTTACTTTTCTGTCAGCGCTCTTAAACGGAACGGTACCCAGCCTCGTACTAACAATGCTCTTATACGGAATGGTACGCTGCCCGTCATTTTACTTTCCTGTTCAATGCTCCTATACGGATGGTAACTATAAAGCCTGTCTAACCTTCAATGCTCTGGTATCGCATCGGACCAATAACAAAGCCCTTCTAACACTCAATGCTCCGATATTGCATTAAAACGGTAACAAAGCCTATCTAACATTCAGTGCTCCGATAGTTCTTTGGAATGGTAACCACAAAGCCCGTTTTACATTCAATTCTCTCTATCAAAAATCCACAAAAATTGATTAAGTCAAATTTTAAAAAAAAATGAAATAAAAATCTAAAATTATTTTCCTCCCACCCTTCCTGAATTACGCTTGACCTGATTCTCATTTTAACGAGATACGTAGGCAACCTCCGGGTTCGGTCTCATTTTTTCAAATCAAATCACAAAAATTGGTTAAGTCAAAAATTCAAAACAAAAAGATAAGAGAAAACAAAAAAAAATTGTTAATCAAAATTTAAAATCCACAAAAAAAGGGAACCCTTTCTCGGGTTTAGTCCCATATATCAAAAAATAAAAAAAATAAAAAGAAGAGGAAATATCGTCAGATATTGACTTGCTTGGTGCCAACATAGTGAGGAGTGTGCATGAGAAAGAACAAATNATCAAATATTGACTTGCTTGGTGCCAACATAGTGAGGAGTGTGCATGAGAAAGAACGAATGTTTAAGTGGTATGATGGAGAGAATCAGCTTCGGGTAAACCATAGACTCTTGTGGTACCTCCCAATTATACCGTAGTGACACTTGAAAATCGCGTGCTTACAGTTAGGTTAAGAATGAAGATGACATCATCATTTCTTGTGCATTGAGTAGTGAGCTTTAGATTTAAAATTCATTACATTGCATTATAGATCTAGAACTTGGCCCGAATGTCTGTTGAGGCAAAATCCTAAGTAACGTTTGGTTTGAGAAAGGATCGTAGGCCTTCTTTGACCCGATTGAGCCTTTCTAGCCTACCAAATGACGTCAATCCCTAGCATTTCCCCCTTTGATCCTTAAGCCTTTTTTTGGACAACCACATCTTAGCCTATACCCTTCTTTGTGCTTACGAGCACTACCCCTCTCTTGGCCCAACCTTCTCGAGCGCACTCAAAACGTGTAACTTCGGACGAAGACCAAAGTGAAGGTGACTAGCATGAAAAGGCAAAATATACAAAGTCCAAAACGATCAAAGACATGACTTCAGGAAAACAAACGAAACTTCGCAAGTTCAAAAGGAGGATCCAACAAGGAGGAAAAAACTTCCGCAAATAATAAAAAAATCAAAAAAAGAGGAGAAAAACTCCACAAAATCCAAAGAGGAGGAACCCCATTGTCACGACCTCAATTTTGCTCCATAGGATGTCGTGATGGTACCTAATCTCTAAGACTAGGTAAGCCTAATATTTACTGAATTAATAGCAAAATTCAACCATCAACTGTTAAATATGAAATAGAAATCTCTATACAAAACTTACAATTCCAAAACAGGTAGTACAAGTCATAAGCTCTACTGAGTTTGCTAGAAAATTCCTAAATACAATTGTTTCAGAATAGAAATAAATAGTACAGGCACAATATAAGAAGGTGACTTCGAGGCCTGCGAATGCGACGACAGGTTTACCTTGAGTCTCCACTGCAAAACCCGAACAGCTAGCTATTGATCAACCAATTCTAAAATACCTAGATCTACACAAAAATATATACAGAAAGCGTAGCATGAGTACACCACAGCGGTACCCAGTAAGTATCAAGACTAACCTCGGTGGAGTTGTAACGAGGGACAGTCAAGACACCTACTGGACTAAACAACCTGAACAAGTATAAATGTATAATTAACAAGGGATAATATCAATATAAAGCTAGGCATGTTGACAATAATAAAACATTGCTTATAATAGGAAACTAAAGCAACAATTAGCAACGAGGCACAACAGGTAACAATGTTGTAGAGTAAGCTGAACACAGTTTAAATCTGGTGAGACCAAATAAAGAAAAACAAGTAACAACTCAATAAGAACCACCGCTTTCACACCAGATTTATTCAAGGATTTCCACGAGGTACCAAACCTCATAATCACAAATCACGGGTCTCAATTCATGAACTCTAATCACTTGGCATCGTGTGCCCACATCACAATTCATAACCGCGCGGACGACTCACGTGCCAAGAGAGTGACAATATCGAATATCCACACGGACCACTCACTTTCTAACAATAACAATGACTCATGACTGCATAGACAACTCACGTGCCAACATAATAACTCTCACACCGAAGGCAGGTACACGGGAGTACATGTAAATGGTCAATAACATCAGGATTCATCTTCTTAAACCGATATGGGTTTGTTTATGTGTATGCTTGTGCAAGTATTCTATCACAATCCAAGTCAACAATTAAGAGTAGAGAAAATAAATAGTACATAAGAAACGATCACCCCACAATGTACACGGTATAACTCACACAAGGTAGGCACACCACTATAAAAATATCAACAATAACAATTCCCCCAGGCCATCACAAGTCATCACAAATTATTCCCCAACATAGTCCACCTTGTGTCACCACGTGTGCAATAATAAAGTAAATGCCTGCCTTGTCTCTCCGCATGCGCACAATAATATTCCCACCTTGTCTCGCCACATGTGCAAACCCACATATATAGCCCACCTTGTCATGCCGCATGTGCAAATATCAATAATAACGACAACACGTACAAGCGAACACCTCCACAATCCTCACAATAATACCATGCGTGCCAAAACATAACAACAAAATAAAATGACTTTCACGACATGTGCCCATATACTACCACATTTCCTCAAAACCGTTTCAATGCCACAACCACGCATAGCCCTTGGCTCAACAACACTGAGTACAACAGCATCAACAACCATAACACGAGAATATGGAACGTAAATCAACACAAGAACTGCATAACACAAAGAAACGGAAGAACGAGCTCACAAAGAAAGACACAACAGAGAATAATGATCTCAACAAG
>AWOL01S0419139.1:0-14759 GCA_000715115.1 Nicotiana otophora
TCAAAACCCGATTCCAAGGGTATATCTCGACTACTCATAACCCTACGAGTCCATATATGTATGTTATTTTAAAATCCGAATCTAATTCGACTCTCAAATCTCAAATTTTTATTTTTCAAAACATAAATAAAAATCCATAAAATTTCCCTTCATATCTCATGATTTAGATGTTAAATCTCATTTATAATCGTATAATATAATTAAAAATTGATCAAAGTCACTTACCCAATAGTTGTATGTGAAAATCCCTCCTCAAAATCACCTCCTACCGAGTCTAGGGTTCTAAAATATAATAAATGAAGCTAAGTCCCGTTTTACTGCGCTTTTGTTCAGGTGCAGGAGTCACAAATGCGACCAAGGGTTCGAAAATGGGGACAATACATCGCAAATACGGCGTCTGATGAACCCAGGGAAAGTCGCAAATGCGACCCTGACTTCGCAAATGCCCTTCGAAAAAGCGATCATGTGATCACAAATGCGATCAAGCTAACCCTCCCCCCCCTCCCCCAATCGCAAAAGCGAACAAAAATTTTGCAAATGCGAACTAGTTAGTTTCCAGTGAACCTCATAAGTGCGATCCCCACCTCGCAAATGCAACGTTGACAAATAAACAGTATCTCGCATTTGCTAGGCCTGAGGCACCAACAAAACTAAAACCACCCAAACACTCCGAAAAGCGTCTGAAACTCACCCGAGCCCCCGGAGCTCCACACTAAATGTACACACAAGTCTATAAATATCATACGAACTCGCTTGTATAATCGAAATACCAAGATATCATCTTGTACCATGAATCAAACACCAAAACACATGAAAATCACAATAAATATCAAGAACTTCTAAAAACACAACCATGCGTCTCATTTCTATCAAACTAACTTGTAATGACACCAAATTTTGTAGACAAGTCACCAATAACCAAACAAACCTATTCTAGGTACCGAAACTAAAATCTGAACTCGATGGCTGTAAAGTCAACCTACGGTCAAATCTAAGGAATATTTAAACCTTCAAATTGCCGTGTTTCGGCAAAATAAGCCAACCTAGGAACCTCCGAATTCAATTCCGGATATACGCCCAAATGCAAAATTACCATCTGGACCTAATGGAACTATCAAAACTCTGATCCGAGATCAAATACGCAAAGTCAAACTTGGTCAACTCTTCCAACTTAAAGATTCTAAAATGAAAATGATTCTTCTAAATTAATCCCAAGTCGCTCGAAAATGAAAACCGACCATACAAGCAATTCATAATACACAATATAAAGCTACTCAAGACCTCAAACCTCTGAACGGAATGCTAAAGCTCAAAAGATCGGTCAAGTCGTTACATTCTCCCCCTCTTAAATAAAAATTCATCCTCGAACGTGCCAAGAGTCATTCCAAAGCCATAAAATCACTATATTAGCTCACCATGCACATAGACATGGGTGATCCCATGTCACACCAATCCACATAAGCCCGACAACACCATTTCGACTGAAGATGATTCCTGTTACCCATACCGTTAAGTCTTAGAACCAAATTTCAACATCCACCGAAGACCCGATTCTCATATAAACATACTGTATCAACCTCAATCAGCTGCAATATCTCATGCATACATCCACAAGTATAACCACACGACGTAACACATCACCCATATGCCCAAAGCAATAACTCTGACCACAATAGCTCCCCAATACCAAACCCAGTACTGGTAAATAGACTCATAGCGGCTAGAACCTTGTTTCCAGACCTTCACAATACTGCTTATGATGTAAGAAACATGTGAAACTCATAACTACTCATCCGACCAACAAGCCACACCAAACGCTACCTAGGCACATGCATCACAATCCAAACCCAACAAGCACAACTCGATTATGACTGCATATGGAAAAAGAGAAACATGAGAGAGCTATCAAACAAGTCCAATAGGTACAACTCCCCATCGGTACCATACTACGAATCCCTTCCACAAGGAAGAAGCAAGACACACGTAATAACCACAACGAATCTTACCCTAACATAACCCTATTGCGGCACATAGCCTGGTCCAAACATACGTATCCATAAATAACACAAGGTTTCCATCCTCAACTCGGAATCACAAGTAAGATAAATATCCCGACAACTAAAAAAACCCTTCTGCTAACGCAATCCCGTAGAACAAAACCACAACACGTAACAAACTTCCCATACTTGTTGAACGCCCAAATCATAAGTCGTGGCCATACTATCCAAATATCACATCAAAACCTACCATATAAGTAATCAAAATTCTACCCTAGTCTCATAATCTTCCATAGTGACTCAACTGGAACGATAGACATGGTCCACAACTGTAGAACCCCTAAACATGTGTAGACACTAAAATAGAGTACAAGAATCATGAAACATAACCATATATGAAACAATGTAGGATGACTCATACCGATAGATAGGACCGGATCAAAATAGAACTGATACACCTCTATGACAATCAAAACCATACATGTAGTGACATCATCTGGTGCAGCGATATCACTACAGGAATTGTCATTTTTAGCTCTAGCATGTCATTTGGTGGTTTGATACCTTGAGTACCTTCACTTTATGTACTATGATTTTCATGTGTGGTTGGTTTCTATTTTTTAGAAGTTCGGGGTTGATTTGGAAGAATAATTCTCAATTTAGAAACTTTAAGTTGGAAGAGTTGACCAAGGTTTGACTTTTGAGAAACTGACCTAGAAATCGGTATTTGAAGGTTCATAAGGTAATTTCGGACTTGAGCACATGTTCGAGTTGAGTGTCGAATGGTCCGGGAGAATTCCGCGCTTGTTATCAAAAGTTTGCATTTTGAAGGTTTTGAAATTTGCCAAGTTTGACTTAGACTATACTCTGGTGTTATCAGGCAGTGTTTCAGGACATTGTATAGGTTCATTTTATTGATTAAAACTTGTGTGTGATGTTTGGTCGTGATCCGGTATGTCTAAGTGTGATTCAGATGCATTCGGCGAAGTCTGGAGGCTTGAAAGTTAAAAGAAGGATTTTGATCGTCGATTCATGGTTTTGATGTTATTCATGGTGTTTTGAGCCTTTGAATATGTTTTAATAAGGTATTGGGACTGTTTGGTATGATTGGACGGGGTCTCGGGAGCCTCGGGTGTGTTTCAGAATGGTTTCAGACCAAGTTTGGGTGTTTTGTAGATGCCAGTGCTGGTTTCTGGTGTTGTCCTACGCGAACGCGATGGAACGCACGCGTTCACGAAGGATTTGATCTGGAGGTCTTTCATTCATCGCATTCGCGAAGGTTTGGATAGTGGTGCTTTGCGTTCGCGAAAGGGAAGATGGGCCTGGGAGTCTTGGCCTTCATATTCGCGGAGGCATGGTCGCATTTGCGAAGGAGCAGCCTGGTGAAACACCACATTTGCGAGTTGTGTATCGCGTTTGCGAAGAAGATTTTTGGAGCAGTAGCTGGGTGTGATTTGAAAATGCAGGGGACATACCGCATTCACGATGAACGGTCGCCTGGGAAGTGTATAAGTTGGCAAGTTGAGATTTTTGCTCATTTCAGCTCATTTCTCTCTTGCTACAGAGATTGTTGGGCGATTTGGAGGAGCCATTTTCATCATCTATCATGAGGTGAGTTATTCCCACTTGTTTTAAGTTCAATACATGGATTATATATGAATTTTAATATGAAAATTGGTAGAAATTGAGGGATTTTGAAAGAGAACAAAGAAATGATATTTTTGGATTTTGACCACGAAATTGGACATGGAATTGGGAATAAATTATATATTTGGGTTTGTGGTGCTATGGGTAATAATTATCTTCGAAATTGTTTGGAATCAGGTGCGTGATCCCGAGAATTGACTTTGTTGACTTTTCGAGTGGAGTTAGGAATTGTTATAAATTGTTAAATTACGAGTCTTCTGGTATATTTTGATTGGTGTGCACGTTTGACTAGTTTCGGTTCGTTTGGCATTGGTTTGAGGAGTTAGAGAGGCGTATGGAGCCGGTTATTGGAATTCGGAGCGAGATAAGTCTCCTGTCTAACTTTGTGAGGGGGAATTTATCCCGTAGGTGTTATATTTGCTATGCGGTACAAGTTGTGCGAGCAACATACGTATGAGGTGACGAGTGTCCATGCGTATGCTAGAATTCCTGATTAGGTCTAGGTAGACTTAGACTCATGACATGTCTTAATTGTGTTATTTGAATTATCCTTCCCTGCTTAGATGCTTTAGTTATCATATTTAGCCTGAGACTGAACTCATATAGAGTATCGAACCTTGCTACCTGAAATACTTGACGAGCTACATGGTTAGTCATGAAACTTATCCTTTCTTTTATGGATTTATCCGCGTCGTACAAATTTTTTCGGAGGCTTCTTAAATTTCGTAACCCTCCCTTTTAAAATGATTTATGCTTAATAATTTGTAATAACTGTGGTAAAATACTTTATAACCAATAATACCTATTTTTATATAAATAATAGGAAATAGTAATAAACAATGTTAATTTAATAATTTGGTATTAAATATTTACGAATTATATTACTCTTATTATTTTGGAATTAGTAAATTAACCATTATATTTTATTAATCAAGTTTTATAATTGATTTAATGAATTAATCTTTGATTTTTAGTTATATCGCTTAATACTTTAATTAATCGAAAATTAGTTTCATAATTTAGTAAATAAAATGTTTTATAGATGACTAAATAATTACAGTAATTATTTGATAATCATAGTGTATTGTATTTAATTGTGATTAATTAAGTTAATCTTTAAAGGGGTTAAAAGCTCAAAAGGCTACAATTGAAATTAATTGGCTAAATTCAATGTGGCTATGAATTAAATTTTATTTCAGCTAATTCAACCCAAAATACAAGCCCAATGTGGCCTGACCCGGCCCGGAACTAACCCTTTCTATCCAATTTGGCAATTCGCGCCAATCGCTGCGAGGCAATCAAAGCGTGCCACGTCGCCTGTCTTTCTTACTCACAAAACAAACACAACGGATCTGGGCCATTGGCCCCGATCATCAATGGTCCACATTAATCCATCCCTATTCTCTTTAGTTTAAATCTTTGGCAGACCACATCTCTACCGTTGGATTACAGAGATCCAACGGCCACAAATTTTCCCTCGAAAACCAATTTAATAATTCTCATCTCCCTGAAATATTAGGGCCGCTGATCAAACGATCCAATGGCCCAGATTCCGTCTCGTGTTTTAAACTCTAGAGACCACCCCTAACCCTAGATCACTTTCCCTTTCATCTCTTCTGTCTCTCACCCCACGAATCATCAATCACCAGACCTTGCACAAATCCTTGCAAGGTTATGAATTCAAACCCCAAAACGATCAATCTGTCTCTTACATCTGCGAATCGTGCCGATATTTCCATTTTCATCTCCTAATTTCGGAATCCCCAATTCGAACCCTCGGCCTAATAACATGCAAACTGAAATCCGTCAATCTTAATTCAGCCTTTCAAATCTATGGCATGCATGGTTGTTTATCCCCGATTTCATCATTACTATTCTTTATCCAGAGGTCAAACACAACGACCTCTGGACATTAGGGTTTGTCCGATGGATCTTCGCATTCAACGGCTATCTCCTCCTGTCCAAGTAAAGATCTTCAATGTTTCCCCTCTTTTCCTTCTGATTTCACTTGCTTACTATCGTCATCTACCTTATCGTCACATTCCACTATCTGCTCAAACTCAATCGAAACCCTAAGTGGCTTAAATGCCACTATAAATAGGGCATTTAATGTATCTACCTAACAAACATCAATACACCTAACAACGACTGAAAAAATACAAAGAGCATTAAAAGTTTATGTTTACATAGTTCTTCTCTAACTTTCTCCTTCTCGTTTTTTATTTCTCGTCAAGTTCAATTACTGTGAGTGGATTGTTGTGAGCTTGTGATTCCAAAAAGCTAAGAATTGACATTTAGTTGGTTTGCTGTCCTACACAAGGTCTGTACACTGACCCTCTTTCTATCTTTGAATTAATCGTGTAATTTTGGTAGCTGTGGTGTTTTCCATGTTAATTCCCTTCGTTTATGATATGCATCAATGTTGTGTGAGTATCCTTGTTATGTTCTGCTTTTTCATGTCATGCTACTGCTAGGTTAGTGATTCTGTTGATGATTCATGTTGTTTTGGTTATTACTAACTCTGTGTTGAGCATGCATCCCATCTCTTATGACTTAGCTGAGTGAAAGTCTATCTGTATTATTGTTACTCTTAAATCCTGTTAAGATTTTGTGATTAACTAAGTTAAAGACTTATGCTGATAGTATTATGTGTGATTCTTTCTGTTAATTAAGTAATTGTTATGTATATGATGACCAAGGTAGACTAAATCAGGATTTTAACCTCTCTTGAAAGTTATGCTAATACTTGCTGCATTGTCCCACTTTGATCATCATGTCCGAGATGCTATGCATGCTAGTATACAACTTCTACTATGTCCTGCTATGTATGTCTTCCTATTTTCTTCTCAGGCTGATGATATTTCCCGATAACTATATTGTTTTGTGATTTTATTCAATCTGTGATGGTTATATGAACCTTAAACTTCATAGATTAGCTAGTTAGAATGATTCTGCATTGCTATCCTTATTAACAGATCATGTTATGTCTTTGTGATTAGTTGAATTGAAATCTTATGTTGATTTTATGAGTGATCCACCTCTGTCAATTGAAGTAATAATCATATAAACACTATCTTGCTAGATAAGTTAGTTAAATCATGTTCTGGAACTCTTCCTAATGTCTTGATAAGATTGCATATCTCCAGTAATAGGATTAACTTGACCATTATGGCTGTGAAGCTGTGTTGCCTTATCTTGGCTCAATGAATGGTTTTCACTTGCAGCTCATGCCTTATATTTCATCTGTCTGCCTTGATGTATATTTTGTGATTCATGTGTGTCTATACTATAGATTGAGATCGGGAATTGCACTCTGATGGTATGACTTGTTGTTGCATCCTATTCTGCGCTAGTCAAGACAGGATTCAACTTGTGGCTCCTCTGTTGTTGATAAAAGAGAGTCGCCACCTAATATTTAAAGGTATACTAGGGTACCTATTTAATTAGTAAGCCATGTTCTTTATTAGACTGCTAACCGGTGAGATTATGAGTAAGGATTCTTGTTCTTCTAGGGAAAAGGTGTTAGGCCCCCCTTAAAATCTACCTAAGGTAGCTCCATAGGATTTATACTAAGTTTGGGATCAATTATTTATAAAATGCTTCGACTAGTGATAAGGAATGCTTCTTACTGTATACCTAAGTATGATATTGATAGAAAGAATGCGGGGTCCTAAAGGGATACGAGTTTATGAAGAGGGTCATAAGATATATTGAAATCGGTATATAAGTGGTCTAGATTTTATAAGTCTATAAAAGAGATTGAGTTATGAAAATATTTTGATTTGGGGGATGGTTATTTACATAACTCTAAAAGGATGTTTTGCAAGAAAGTGAGCTTAACGTTACCTCAGATTCGGAGGAGTTTCAAAGAAGAGGATATTTGCCCTAAATTCCTTAAGTGCGACAGTTATTGAAATTCTGATTTTTCTTTTGAAAATGAAGCTGAGATCTGATTTCCCCTTTTGAAATAGAGCTGTTATTTTGCTAAGTTCTAGATTTTTAAAATCTTTTAAGGAAAGGAAAGATGAGCAAAAAACATAATAATTTGCAAGTAGATTTTACTGGCAAGGTGGGTTGCTCTGATGGTAAGCACCCTCCACTTCCAACCAAGAGGTTGTGAGTTCGAGTCACCCCAAGAGCAAGGTGGGGAGTTCTTGGAGGGAAGGATGCCGAGGGTCATTTGGAAACAGCCTCTCTACCTCAGGGTAGGGGTAAGGTCTGCGTACACACTACCCTCCCCAGACCCCACTAGTGGGATTATACTGGGTTGTTGTTATTGTTGTTTGCAAGCAGATTATAATTAGTGAGTTAAGGATCTACTTCTAACTAATTTTTCTTTTAAATCCTATATTGTTTAAGGCTTGCCTACGTTTATATGATACTAAAGCATAAAATAAAAGCATGTGATCTAATATATGAGTGTTATATATATGATTAAAAAAACAACAATAAAGACATAACAAATACAACTAACTTTAATTTTAAACTAACAGAAACAATGAACTGCACTAACGAGATAGTAAATAACGATAAAGAGCTTAGGGAAAGAGGACTGGACTCTTTTGTTGGGCCTCAAGAAGGTAGGCCCAACTGTAAAGAAACGCGAATACAGCTGACTTTGGGCTCCTTGACAAAATGCAATAAGGCTGGAACTGGGCCTGAGTTCATTAGGAACTCAAAGGCCCAAACAGATGTATATGTTAAAAGAATAAGAAAGTCATCAGACACATATACAATATATTTAGCATATTCTAACTACATATCATACTTTGATGTACATGATAAATACGCAAATAGATTACTGAAGCAAGAATAAGATTAATATGGTAGAGGAAATTATATATTAATATGATGGCTTTATTTAGCAAATAATTCACATTGAAAATCTTTCGTTGTTGTTAAACACTAAACCCTTAAAGAACTGGATGCGTCAACGAATTAAGAGGTAAAGAGGGAGCCTCACTTAAGGTCGATGCTCCCTTTGGATCCTCCAATACTTCAAAGTTCCCAATGGACTCAAGGATCGGGGCAATACTTGTGCCGGGGAGTGCAGCCCAACCTAAAGTCGAATTCCGCTCCCAAATACCCTTAATCACTGACGACATATTTTACTTGCGGGTTTAAATTCCAATGAGGCCTTTCCAATGCAAACTAATTACTAAAGTGTTACTTATCACAAAATATATACTTTCATCTTAATGAAAATAATACAAGGGAATACAGATTACTTTGATACTTAATAAGGAGAACACATTTAAAGTAAACCTAAAGGGGGGCACACTTCAAAATACATATAGATAAAAAAGAAGTTTCATAATCGTACTGTTGCAGGAATGAATTATTAAGGCACAACATATTCAAAAAGGTATTAATATAATTACTTGGCACCTTAAAGATTATCAATGCAGATTCAAACCAACAGTCATGGTCAGCCATTGTTACAGAGAGGTTATCAAGGTCATCATGAATGGGATTAAACTCTCATCATGACTACAAATTCACAGGTTCAAACATGGCACCCCTAAGGTCTCAACAGGATCATGCTTCTAACAGTATTAGCAAGTCAATGTGTTCAGATAATATCAATAAATGGACTTCATAAGATTTGAGAGTCAAGTTCAACTTCAGGGTAACAATAAGGAAGAGGACTCAGCATAACTCAAGATAGAACATGGTGTTACAGAGTTAAGCAAAGATGCTTACAACATTTAATCAACTACGCATAGGTAGGGTGAGTAAGGAAGTGACCTCATATAAGCAGGGGAACTTTGCACATTACATAACCAATTACAGAACCAAAGCAACATGTTGGTAAAGAAAGGAGATGGAAAACATTGCATCAAAACAAGTTCAAACTCAAACATAAATCTAGTTCAATATATAGGTATGAAATGATCATGCTTCAACTCCTAAGAGGGTCATTTGATTATAACATAGTGTCTAAGTCCTTTCTTCATGAAAGATAAGTTAATAATAGATGCATGCAAACTTTACAAAATCAACAGGGGCTCAAAAGATTAATGACATGGATGTACTGCACAAGTTTTGAATTACACATGTATATGAATATCTCAACTAATCATGGGGGCAAAACAACATAGTTATGCAGCAATTGCCAGTTGACTTTATCCAAACAAGATCATGACTTGCATGTGAAGAGGAAGATAGCTTAACTTTAATAGAATATATATACAACAAAGATTCATGAGAATAGGATAGTTTGATGCAAATAAGACAGCTTCCTATAAATGCATACAACAATTGAGTATGATCATGAGAAGTTTATAATGATAGCCTAAATATCACCCTCAGAGTTAGTAGATACAAATGTAGAGAAGGAAAGTATCTAATCACTTAAATTCTTTCACCTTAGCTTAGTGATATAGACTCATTAAACTTTCAGATGTATACCAGTTAACATTACCAAATAATGAACTTGATCATAAAGCAAATAGGATACAGGGAATGATATCTAGAAGTGAAGATCACAACAGTATCATTAGTGAAGAGAAAACATGAACATGATTGGTTTAACAATGATAATAATCAAACAGAGTAAAGACTATAGTGGTAACTGAGAAATAGTTTAAATAACACAGGCAAAAAGGAAAGTATTTAGACATTTTAAGTTCAAACTTAAGGTTAAGAAGCAGTGGAATATAAGTCATCTTAGTTCAGGTTTTGTTTCATTCATAACTATAGGTAGTAAACTCAGCTTCCAAAACTCATAAAAATACATAAGTGCAATAAGATAGAGATGAGTTTACTGCAAGTCACTGAGAACTATGAAGTTTGTATTAAACATAAACATATAAGAATTAAGGCATGGAGACTATAGGAAAACTCAGAACGAAGATCAACAATTATCGATGAATTAATCAATTATCACTTTAGAGAATCAAAAAAGAACAAGCTGACCATAAAAGGTCGTCAAACTAACAAAGCATAAATATCAAACATGTCAAACACATATAGAATAATTATAATCTACATAACTTAACTCGGCATATCTGAATCATTCAGAGAGATGAACAAAAGAAAAAGGGAGAGAAAGATGCTGACCTTCTTAAGGGTAGCAGACCAAACGAATTCTTTTTATTGCTCAAGATCCCAGAATCTTCGAGCTTGAACCAACAAAATAACGGAGTGGAGAATAGTCGATCGCCGAGGGAAAAGGACCGATGGAGAAATCCCAAGACCTAGAGGTCACTGCGTTTGACCTCTAGGTACAGAATATTCATAATGAACTCTGAATCGTGCACATGCATGCCCCGATTTGGAAGAACGAGTGAGGGAACCAAATAAAATAAAATATCATCAGTTAGGTCTAGGGTTTCGAATTGGGGGTTTTGAATCTTAACAACGAGAATGGAAAACTAAGCTAATTGGCGTTATCTCCTAGGAAACAAGGAAGTAGATTTGTGAGTTGATTTGAAGGGACAACGGAATGGTACTTCGATTTCAAGGAGCCAGGTCCTAGAGTTTCTTATTTGGCGAACAAAAGAAGGAAAGTCAGCAGGATTCGTGGATAATGAAGGCAAAGGGGATGATTTGAAGTTAATTTCACGACCTTACACTAATTTGTGCAAGGTCTTGATTGATGGAGCTGGGCAGACAAGAGAAAAGAGAGAAGAAAGGGAAACAAGTGCAGCTGGATATCAAATAAATGATTTAGGATTTTGAGAAAGGTGGAGGGGGGGTCATCTCTAAGGTTAAAGTCAAGGGAAGAGATCTGGGCCATTGGATCGTTTGATCAATGGCCCTGATAAATTGAGGTGTTACGCATTTAAGAAAATCATTTCCAGAAAATTCGGGGACCATTAGATCTGTGTGATCCAACGACTGGGGTAATGTCTAATACTGGGTCGAGACTAAAATGGAAAATAGGGATAATTTATGACCGTTGATGATTTGAATCAATGGCTCAGATTGTTTGTGTTTGTTTTGTGAGTGGGATTAGAGACTTGCGAGGCATGACCTGGTTGGTTCGCAAGGAGTGACATAGATTGCCAACTTGGAATGAGATGGGGTATTTGGACTAAGTCAGGTCCGGATTGGGCTTGGTATTTGGGCTGGTTTTTATTTAATGAATAGCCACTTCATTTATAATGAAGAAATTGCAATTGTAGCCATTTATAACCCTCTTAAAATTAATTTAAATAAGCTTAACAATTTCAATAAAATATGGTTAAATTATAATTACTATATGTTACTAATTATTTTAATTAATTATCTATAAATAACACATATTTCAAATTATAGCACTAATTTTAAAATATTAACATAGTAACCTAATTCACTGAAAATTAAGGTGTAATTTTGTCAAATTATAAAATCTATGTAATGTATATACAAAAGTTATTTTTATAATAGTAAATATATTTTTAATTACACTATATCAGTACTACATGATTAATTTTAAAACTAATACTTAATTAATTTATAAAATAGATAATCATTAATAGAAAATATTTTAAAAGTATTTATCGTAAATTTTTAAGCGTGAATAAATTAATTTTAAAAGAGAGGGTAAATATTGGCCGTCAACACTTGCTAATAAACTCACTCACTAATTTAAATGAATTTACTATGGTCTGTCTGTCTTGTTCTAATTAACTAGGAATGGACACCTCTGCCTATTGCTCAATGTCTGTCTAATACCACTATGCATAGAAAAAACCTGATCATGAACTCAAGTTCGATTTGGCTTTAACAGTTTGAAAACCTATTAAACTGTACATTAGTGCATAGTAGATATCATGCTATTAGGAAAACTAATCTTTTGTGCTTGCAATGATGTCTCTATTGTTTGCTATCACCTTGGGAAAGTTTGACTTAGTTCTAGTGTAATTGTTCCATGAAGTTTGGTCTTAGGCATTTATATGTTAGCTCTGAAATGTTTTGAAGACTACTAAAGTGTTTGTTGGCATATTTTAAGTGTTATGAACCTATTTAATGAACCTGAATTGTTAAACCTTTATTAGAGTTAATGAAATTAATGTATATGCTATTCCCTATCACTTACCAATGCTCAGTTCACTTGACCAAGCACTTCCGAACTTGAATTGGTTTACTGATAGTATGCCACTAGCTCTGCCTATTCTCATGTCTGTGTGATAACCTTCTTAAGTATCCTGATGCATACTATAATTAACCTTAAGGCCATTGATATTACTAGACCCTATAAGTCTACTTGCAGTAGCTTGCCTTCATATTTAGGAGTTCTGAATCCTAAAGTCAAAGTAGTCATTGGTTCTGAACTGTTCATATCCTTACACTCTAATAATGATGTTCTCTATAGTTTTTTGTTGAAATTTTGTGTGTTTGAAACTTTGTGTCCACTACTGCTTTCATGTTAACTGCTAAGCCGACACTTTATTTATGTCTAAACCTCTGAGGAATAGTAAGAGTGGGTGGCTAAGGGTATTTAGGTGTGAAACATGGTTTGTAGTTAAGACACCCCTCCCTGACACAAGCACTGCTCGGGGTCCTTGAGACCCTTGTGAAATCTAAAGTGTCAGGGGCCCACATGAAAATTGTATCCATGGATAAGGATTTACCCTAAGCCTTTAGTTACTAACTTTTATTAATCTTCATGGAATTAACACAAATTGAAATTGACTTTACTCCTTAGCTTTTTATTATCATCACTTATTATGATCATTATCTTGTTCGTTCTATATTGATATACACTAATGACTTTCTTAATCTTTTATATGCATGTTTCGAATTGGGAATGCTGAGTCTCTTTGGGACTCATGCCCCAAGTTCTAAATTTAGATTGCTCTCTTTCCTCTCTTTTTTATAGTCCACTGATGTTAAGCTAAAACCCGCTTGGTCTGGATTGCCTACCAGCCCAATAGTTAAAGAGCCCAACCCCTTTTCTTTTATCTTGAATGATAATTGTTTGTTATTTGTCACTTCGTGTGTGTATCCTTGAAAACTAACTTTGTTATTTGAATACTTTTGATATTTTGATTGTTTAGGAACATAGGCAAACCGAGACTTGTAGGTAAAAGTAAAATCAGAAGTTTTACTTTAGTTACACTAACGATTAATCATTAATAAATTTTTTTAAACTAATCGTTTCAATAAAGCAAATAGTTTACTTATGTTCATCGCTAACAACTTTCAGTTATTTTTAAGCTTTTGGCAGATTCAAAAATCAAAACCAACTCCCTTTGGAAAAACATCAAACGGGCCATGTAAATTACAAGCATTATTTTCAAAGGAGAATAAAAATCAATCATACTTAGGCGTTTGCAGGAAACAACAAATGAACCTGAAACCTATGGCAATTTAACAAGTAAGTTATACCCTATTCCTAACTGAAAGTACATCCATTTTAAAAGAAATGTTTTTCACCCTGTGAAGTTTTAAATTTACAAATGAATAACATCTCTCCCTTTAAAAATATGAAATGTACAACCTTTACCAAAACAATGAGCTTTTTTCAAACAAGACTTAGACGTTTTATATAAATCTTACTTAGTAACCCCAGTCACTAATTAACTAGAATATAGACATTCATTTTTGCCGAATCTAGCCTAAGTTTAAGGAGCTACCTTAGGTAGATTATAAGGAATGCCTAACACCTTCCTCTTAGAATAACTAGAACCCTTATCTGAATCTCACCGATTAGCGGAACATTAGGATAATAATCTTACAAACACATAGGTACCCTAATATACCTTAAATATTAGGTGGAGACTCTCTTTTATCAACATCAGAAAAACCACTAGTTGAATCTTGTTTTGACCTGTGCAAAATAGGGTGCAACGACATGGCGACTTTGTTGGGGATTTACACTTGGGTTCTAACCTTAGCAGACTTAGGCTAGACCTAAAATTTGGATATGTTTGTTTATATTCTGCTTTAATTTTGCAAAATATATGTTTACTTGTCTTACATGTTTACATTTCTATACCCTGTCAAACATGTACTTATTTGCCTGCTTTTTATTACTAATGCTATCACAATTATCTGTTACTGCTTTATACACTGTCATCATATTGTTCCTATCGAGTCTTGGCCATACACAATCACACACAAATGACACGCTAGGGTGGTCTTTTACACCCCCTCTGAACCTTCTTTCAAAATTCTCTAGTTTCA
>AWOL01S0419377.1:3933-16237 GCA_000715115.1 Nicotiana otophora
AAATATGGTAGAAACTTCATAGGCTAAAATTTCGAGTTTTGGAAGGTGATTTGAGGTTGGATTCGAGTAATTCTTTTATGCTTAGACTCGTGAGTGGATGGGTGTTCATATTTTGTGACTTTTATCGAATATCGAGATGTGGGCTCGGGGGCCGGGTTTTAGCCTATATTAATTATATCGTACTGCTTGTGGCTAGATTCGGAGCGTTTGGAGATTGATTCGAGGGACAAAGGCATTGCGGAGTAGGATTGTGCGCGTTTTGAGGTAAGTAACAGTTTTAAATCTGGTCCTGAGGGTATGAAACCCCGGATTATTGGATTATGTGAGTATTTGGGAGGTGATGCACATGCTAGGTAATGGGCGCGTGGGCGTGCACTGTAGGAATTGGGACTTGGTCCATTTCGTGAAACTGTAAAGTTGAATAACTTGTTGCTAGCTATATGCTCTCCCTGTATTATACAAATTTGGCTGCAAATCATGTTAGAAATCTTGTTTAGGCTATGTGATGGTACTGTTGGGACCCGCAAAGGTTGCGTACTTGTTGAATTACTTGCTGATTTTTGTCTTGTACTCAGTCATGGTTTTACTTGCGTATCATATCTCAACCTCTTCTTGATTCTTGTTAATACACTATGTTATCTTTGCTTGGGCCGATCTTTATGATTTTCGAGAGCCCAAGAGATTAGAGAGGTTGATGACTGAGTGAGGCCGAGGGCCTGTCTGTGAGGTATTGATACTATGGCATGTGAGTTGTCCGTGCAGCACATGAGTTATCCGTGCGGTTTCACATATTGATACTATGGCATGTGAGCTATCCGTGCAGCACGTGAGTTGTCCATGCGGTTCCACACATTGATACTATAGCACGTGAGTTGTCCGTGCGAATACAGTGCTTGGGCTGAAAGGAGCCCCTCCGGAGTCTGCACACCCCTAGTGAGCGCATGTACCTATTGAGTGTGAGTACTGAGGGCTGAGAGCCGAGTGATTGAACTGTTGTGACGAGTTGAGTGACTGTTGTCTTGAGAGGCTGTACTTGCTTTTCCATTTGTTGATGCACTTAGTTGCTATCTGTCATTGTCGTGAAATTTCTAAAAGATTCTATATTCGAATTTACCTGCACTGTAACTGTATAAAACTGATTTGATTTGAACTGCCGGATTTGAAAGCATTTCTATTCTTTGCTGGAATTATTGAAAATGAATTGTATTTGTATAGCTCGTCACTACCTTCTCAGTTCCTTATTTATTTCTGTTACTTGCTGAGTTGGTTGTACTCATGCTACACTTTGCACTTCATGTGCAGATCCAGGTGTGTTTGATTATGGAGGTTGTTGAGTCCGTGCACGATCGAGTACTGGAGACTACAAGATAGTTGCCAGCGTCCGCAAACCTTGTCTCTCCTTCTATGTTTTCTTTCTTTCCTGTATTGATACTTAGACACTGTTTTTATTAGACTGGATATCTAGATGCTCATGACTTGGTGACACTCTGATGTTTGGGGCTATCTTTCCACATTTTATTTTGAATTCAACTCCGGTTTTTGTAAAAACTTCTAGTATGAAAAAGTTTTGAATTATATTTTTTATGAAATATTGAAGTATTTTGAAAGGTCGGCTTGCCTAGTACCATCGATAGGCGCCATCACGATAGATTAGAGTGTTGGGTCGTGACATATCCTATGGCTTCGCACCAAGTTGGGGCGTCCATTATCGAAGATCAGATTGCAGGGTCATGTGTTATATCAGTTTTGGCCTGAGATGTATATGTGGTATGGAAGGGTTCCCTGGAACTTGTACATGATTGAGATCTGAGATTTGCATGGGATAATGTTATGACTTGCGGTATTTCCGCGTCATTTATAATTCTACATTTCAGTATCAGAGAGGTTAAAGAAATAACTTCAGATCTATAGAAGGTCTCTTTAGAGTGAGTATTTCAGTTGCGGCATTATATGGTGCTTCAGAAGAAATACCGTGGTTTATGACATACTAGGCTACGTGGTTCGTGCTAGGATCTTCTGCATTTGTCTTTGGTTATGATCGTCATGTACCGGCAAGGAAAAATGTTACTCTGAAGAAAAGTCAAGGAGGATTCGAAGAAATGGGTCAGCTCGGTGGTGCTGGGGCAACATAGCAATAAAGTACTCTTGGGTATGACGGTTTGTGTGACTTCGTTGATTTGGGGAAATTTATTTATGAGGGCTTGGTTATGTGCGGCCGAATTTCGGAGAGTTCTCGATGGTGTCGACCACAGCTTGTGTCGGCTGATTGTTACTGGCATAAAGAATATATTGTGCGCTATGGTTTTCTCCTGGATGGATATCAGAAGTTAAGAGAATGTTGGCACTATTGGATATCGCATGTGAAGAGCATTCATTTTAGAAGGCACCTTGTGTTTTAAATTATGGATGCTATTAGTGTTACGGTGATCACCTGGTTTTGGGGCTTCTGAGGTTCAGGTCTTGCTACGTGGCATGTGAGGTCTATGTGGGTGTGTTTCGTAAGATAATGGAGTATGAGTGATGTATCAGCCATTTGAGTAGCGAGGTTGAGATTAGGTATAGAGATTCTGGTGTTCATAAGGTTTTTGGGTTAAATGTCCTCGTAGGTGGACTATTACTTGATTGCGGATTGTGAAGAGATGTTGAGAATAGGATAATTGATGGCACATGTCATGGATAGGTTGCTATGGACTTTTGGAAGGTTATTTATCTATCTGGGAATGATCGGAACTCGCTTGGGGACTATTTGAAAGCCTAATGAGAATGTGTATCCTATATCAGATCAGGTTTGGTTATTCTTAAGCAAATTGCTATCGTGAGTACATTACCAGGCAGAATGGATGTTATTTGTGCCCCAGATTATGTTATGTGCTTCTCTCTTATGCTACGATGGGCTGTGAGGTTGTATGATTATTCACATGTATGTTGTAATTTTGTTCAGGCCTTATGGCGATATGGGCGAACTGGCCCTCGTGATGTTGATTTGCTTATTTCACCTTAGTTGTACTTGCTTTTCTCCGTATGGTATTATTCCTATTCGTTTTTCCACAGTTATATTTGTGCATTCTAACGTGCTTGATGTTGGCATACATGTGATTAGTGATCCCGAGCATTCTGGCTCGATGGGTATCCCTATGTGGATTCAGATATTTAGGATCAGGTTACGTGCCGCAACAGAGTTATGTGGGATACCCTTCCTTGTGTTTATTTCATATTTTATTTTCCCTTTATGAAATGAATTAATGAGATTATATTTTTGTTTTTATATTTGTTGCACTTGTTAGGTAGTCCTCGTACCTTGCTTTCCTTCTATCTTGCTGCATGTATGAATTATTGCTTGTTTGATATACAGACCATGTTGTGTGAGAATCCATGTGGTTTTGGCGTGACTTGTCAGTTGGGCTGCTTGTATTGGCTGAGATTAGGTTTAGACCTGAGATTTGCACTATCGCATCGGAATGAGGAGTGTTTGGAAGGATGATACCATATTTTTGCTCAGATTTGAGCAATGGTCTTTGGCGAACGGGAGAGCTTCTTGACTTGTTGATTTCATGGGTGGTTATGAGTTCCTGCGTGTTTCTTTTATCACTAGCAGCATTGCGAAGGTCCAAAACAAGCTTTTATTTGGTATGAAGTGTATTACCGGTACCAAGGTTGTGATTAGACAGCTATGAAGGTCGGAGGTTATTGCTACGAGCATCTAAGCTATGTGAAATATCATGTGATTATACCTTAGGCTAAGGTTGTGGCTCGATTCAGCTTGTTCAGACTTATACAGTATGTAGATGCGAGGTTCGGGTCTTGTTGTGAATCACGGATATTGGAAATTGGGTTCTAAGGTTTAAGGACTAAGGTTGAAGTAAGGATCTTCAGTTATGTTATGTTGATAGACTTTTGGGGATTGGGGTGATGTGGGATCACCCTCGGGTTTGTCCATGGTAAGTTTACACAATGATTTCATGGCTTTGAAATAACTCTTGGCACGTTCAAGGACGAACGTATGTTTAAGTGGGGGGGAATGTAACGACCCGACCCGTCGTTTTGAGCATTTGCATTCCGTTCAGTTGTTTAAAGTCTTGAATCGCTTCAAAAAATGTATTATGACTTGTGTGAATCGTCGGTTTTGGTTTTTAGGTGATCCAAAGTTGATTTGGAAGAATGATTCTTAACTAGGAAGCTTTAAGTTGGAAGAGTTGATCAAGTTTGACTTATTTGTATTTGACCCCGGATCAGAGTTTTGATGGTTCTCTTAGGCCCGCATGGTGATATCGGAGTCGTTCATATGCTCGTCTTTGCATTTGGGAGCTCCTAGAAGGTTTCAGCACTAATTGGTGAAGGTCGGCAATTTGAAGGTTTGGAATGTTCACGGGTTTGACTGAGAGTTGTCTTAGATGATATCGCATTTGGATTTTGGTTCTGGGAGTTGGAATAGGTTCTTTATGTCATTTGGAACTTGTGTGAAAAATTTGAGGTCATTCCGAGTTGATTTGATATGGTTCGACACGAGTTTTGGAAGTTAAAAGTTTGAAAGTTCATTAAGTTCGATTTGAGATGCGATTCATGGTTTTGATGTTGTTATGTATTATTTCAGGCCTCGAGTAAGTCCATGTTATGTTATGGTACTTGTTGGTATATTCGGATGGGGTCCCAAGAGGCTCGAGTGAGTTTCATACTATTTTGAACCATATTAGTTCTGCTGGTTTCAGCTGATTTATGGTGCTTCATTTCTTCTTCACATTCGCGTCCATGTCTTCGCGTTCGCGGAGAGTAAGTGGTGATCTTCTTTGTGTTCACATAGTGTTTGGGCTGGGCAGACTGGAGGAGTTCTTCTTCATGTTCGCAGTATTGACCGCATTTGCGAAGGCTTGGCGGAGTTGTTCACCGCGTTCGCGAGTGAAGTTCCGCGAACGCGTAGCTTTATTTTTGTGGCAGAGTAATTTATGCATCGCAAACGCGATGGTTCTTCCGCATTCGCGAAGGGCATCCTTGGGCAGTGTTATAAAGTATTCTATTTTCGAACTTAGAGTTATTTCATCACATTTTGTGTTGGGGAGCTCGGATTTGGGCGATTTTAGTGGCGATCTTCACCACATGGATTGGGGTAAGTATTTTCTACTCAGTTTTGATTATATTTCATGATTCCATCTTCGTTTTTGGAATTTGATTGATTATTTCAAAAGAGAAATTGGGGGTTTTGTATAAACTTTTCTAAAGTGAATGTTTCAGTTTTGAACACCGATTCGGAGTCAGAATTGAGTAAAATTAGTATGGTTGGACTCATAATTTAATGGGTTATTAGAATTTGTAAGATGTTTCAGGTTCTGAGGTGCGATCTTGGGGTTGACTTTTGATTTTAGTTAAAGATCGTAACTTTATTATCCGAAAGTTATTTCTATTGCATTGTTTGTTAATATTAAATTATTTTTGGCTAGATTTGAGCCGAGCGGTGGTGTATTTTAAAAGGAAAAGCTATTTTGAGTAATGAATCGGCCTAATTGAGGTACGTATCTTGCCTAACCTTTTTTGGGGGGAAACTACCCTTTAGGTTTAGGGTGATGGTACTATTTGAATTATGTGGAAGACGTGTAAACGGGGTGACGAGTGTTTACACGAGTTTATATGTGGTATTTGACCGGTGTAGACTTTAAGACTTCTTCCATGTATTTAATTGTATTTGTCACAACATGTTATAGCTTTCATTGTTGAATTTGCTCTTACGTGTCTTACTTGAAGTTGTTAGTATATGCTTTGTCTTTTGTTGTCAATTTCACTCTTATATGTTTTATTTGTTAATTGTAATTACTTGTTGAATTCATGCCTTATCTGTTACATGCCTTAATTGTTAATTGATTCTTTGTAATTGTACCTTTATTACTTGCTATTTGACCTTGTGGGTCATCATGTAACCTTTTTATCCGCTTGTGACCTTCTTTGTTTAGTTCTTTATTTCATTTAATTTTGTGATACGTCGTAGTTGGTTTTAGTTAGTTTTCTTAATTTATATTGTTTGGGGATCGGGTTGCACGTCGCAGCGGTATTGAAATGATATGAAAAGATATGATATGGAGCGATAAGGACGGATGATATGATATTGGTGCAATCGGGTTGCATGTTGCAACTGATATTGTTATTATTGTGTGGTATCGGGTTGCACGCTGCAACGAATATTGTTATTATTGTGTGGAATCAGGTTGCACGCCGCAATAAATATTGTTATTATTTTGTGGGATTGGGTTGTACACCGCAACGAATTGATATGTTGTAATTGTTGTGACGGTAAAGTCATCCTAAATTGTTATTCTCATGGTGCGTTTTACATTGGAACGGTTTATCGGTTGGACGATTATAATTTTTCCTTAAATCATTTCACTCGTAATTGATCATGTTTGGTTGACCGTTGTTAATCGATTATTTGAACGATAGTGAATTCTTGTGCGAGTCATGCATTCTATGTGGTTTGTTGTGTTACTCTAATGTGCCAATATGTGCCTCTGTTATTACTTGGTAAATTGAATGTCAAGGTGAGTTTCCTTGTGTAGGTTCATTATCTCATATTCTGTTGAGTTGTTGGTAACATAACGACTTTAAATAAAAGAACTATTAACATATCTTACTCTATGTGTCTCTTAAGATAGAACTCATTATCTCACTCGGTGTCTTACTATTTTTAAATGGTTATCACATTTTTACTTTAGTTGGGTTCTCAAATTTTACTCATCACCTTATTGTTGTTTACTTTACTTAAAATTATTATCACATTTTATTTCTAACAAATTCTATGGTTAACTCATTAATTTAACTGAGGTTTTATTTGTTTAAATACGATATTTTTACTTTATCTTATTAATTTCTAAACTAAACCTATCTGATATTCTATTTCCATGACCTGTCCCTTATTTTATTTGAATCCTAAAATAAATACATTATCTCATTTGACGCCTCATTTTATTCAAGATTGTTATTATGCTTTATTGTGTTTAAATTTATCTCTCGATTATCTTAATTGATATTGATACGGATGCGAAGTACATGGTAGCACGAGAACTTTGCCGTGCGAAGATGATTGCTATTGTGGGCACGAGGTGCCATACGTGTAAGATTTGGAAGTTGTGACTTATGATTTGAGATTATGAGGAGTGGTACGTCGGGTAATTCTTGTTGTAACTCATGCATTAGGAACGAGTTGATTGATTGAGTTGTCATTCGTTTTCCTTACTTGAGCTCATTCATATTTCATCTGTATTCTAACTATGTTGTTGCTTTATTACTTGGTTATTTCCTGTTGCCATTGTGCTTCTATTATTTTTACTCTTGGTTGTAAATTTGTAATCCGTCTGTTGTTGGTCTTAGATTGATGTTCTTTCCATTGTTAGCTTTATGTCCTGCATAGGTTTACATGTCTGGTAGGTATCTTGACATGGCCTCGTAACTACTCTACCGAGGTTAGGCTTGCTACTTACTGGGTACCGCTGTAGTGTACTCATGCTACGCTTTTGCATATTTTTTTGCAGATCCAGGTACTTCTGATCGAGTTGGTTTTGAGACTTATGTCAGTGCGACTGGAGACTTCAAGGTATACCTGCTCGATGTTCACAGGCCCCTTCTATTGTCTTTTATTTCCACTGTTTACTATTATTTCGGAACTGTCGCACAGATATAAGCCCAACATAAATGCAGAATATAACTGAAAATTTATAAAGAACCTTTAAATAGCTCAGCCATTATCAGATAAAGAAACTCTGTAACTCAACAGAATACAATTTCCCAAAATCTGATGAATACAAGTCACAAGCTCTATAAGATGGTACTGAACATTCCTATACATCGGTGTCTATAAAAGGATAAGAAAATGAAATAAACTAGATAGAGGGTGACTCTGAGGCTTGCGGACGCCAGCAAGTATACCTTGAAGTCTCCGAAACTGGCTCGTCTCACTGATGCATGGACTGGTAGGAGATACCTAGGTCTGCACAAAAAGATGTGTAGAAGCGTAGTATGAGTACACCATAATGGTATCCAGTAAGTGCCAATCCTAACTTCGGTAGAATAGTGACGAGGTTAGGTCAAGGCCCTACCAGAATAAATAAGAAACTGAACAGGTATATAATAGTGAAATAATGATAACGGTAGAAATGAAATAATAAATAAATACACCGAGATCAGCTACACTGAACTAAGGCAAATAATGCACCACGAAAGAAAAACAAGGAAGTTATGACACGGAACAAAGCAACAAAACAAAAGTGAAGAAATGAAAAAAGTATCAACAAGAATCATTACTGAGGTACCGCCTCGTTGTCACAAATCACAAAACATTTCACAATCTTTCCTTATATCACCGAGGGAGCCTTGCATTTAGTTTTGAAAATCATTTTTTCCAAATAGCTCCGCGCATTTTAGCCCACCTTATCACACCGCGTGGCTTCAAGTAGTTCCCCTACTAGCGATACGCGTATCAAGCCTACTTTATCTCACTGAATGCGTTTCAACCCCAAAATATTATACCACCGGATGCGTATCAATATCATAACGTATCACAAATCGTACCTCAAGTGCCCAATATCACAACTTGCCAAGAAACCAACAACAATAGTGTTTTCACAACAAATAGCCCATGGCTCAACCACGATATGTACAAGAGTCTCACAATAACAAACGGAAGTGAATAACTTAATAAGAATGGTATTTCACAACTTTACAACTTTGCTTCAATGTAAATCACGGCCTCTGTAACGCAATACCAGTTTTAACAACAAGATATTCCACAAATAACAACTTTAAGTAAAGAACTCAACGGTAAAATAATGAATAAGGAATAGAGGAAAGATACTTCAATTAAGCATGTAAAGGCAATTAACAACTAAGAGATAGAATAAGTAGAGCATATGAAGATAGACTAATGATAATGAATATAACATGTTAAGATAATTAAGGCATGGAAGGAATCTACATAGCTAAAACCAGTCAGTTTACATATTTAGCCCGTGTACACACTCGTCACCTTGCGTACACGGCTTCTACACATCACAATTATCAAAAAACAATACCAATCCTAAGGGGTAATTCCCCCACACAAAGTTAGGCAAGACACTTACCTCAAAACACGCTACTCAATCCACCAGTAAGCCCTTTCCTTGATTATCCAACTCCGAACGGCTCGAATCTAGCTAAAACAACTTCATACCATAAATATAAACTATAGGAAACTATTTCGAACAATAAAGTTACGACCTTTACAAAGAAACAAAAAGTCAACTCAAAAAGTCAACCCGGGCTCGCATCTCGAAACCCGACCAAAACAACAAAATCCAAACTCACATTCGATAACGAGTCTAACCATACAAGAATTACTCAAATCCGACCTCAAATCACCTTTTAAATCCCCAAAATTTAGCCTAAGAGCTTTTCACAATTTTTTCCCATATTTCCAACTCAAATTACTAATTCAATGATAAAAATAACAATGGATTCATGTAATATAGTCAAAACCAAGTTAGAATCACTGACCCCAATGAATTTCTTGAAAATCTTTCAAAACATTGCCACAAACCAAGCTCTCTAGGTCCAAAATTGGATAATGAAATCAAACCCTCGAACTTAGTCCTTTTCTGCCTAGTGATTCCACATTTGCGGTCACTCAGTTACATTTGCGACGCCGCACCTTCGAAAACTCCATCGAAGGTGCGGTTCAAACTTAAGCCTAGAAGACTCGCACATGCGGACCCTTTAGCATTGTTGCGCAAGCGCTGCTGTAGATATATAGAACGCACCTGGGTCATGCCCAAGTCCCTCCCCAAATTCCGCTTTTGCGGAAGACAAGTCCGCGCCTGCGGAGGCGCACCTGCGAGCCCAGACTGGGCTGCCCTATCCACCTTTGCGCTTCACCACTCGTACCCGTGAGTCCGCACCTGCGGCCAATCCCTCTGCAGGTGCGATGACACCAGAAGGGCTGATGCTTCAGCAAAATGATCAAGTCCAATTTGGTTCCGGATTCAATCCGAATCACACCCGGGGCCCTCGAGACCCCGTCTGAATATACCACCAAGTTTCAAGACATATAACGGACCTACTCGAGGACAAAAATCACATCAAACAACATCGATTCTATGAATCACAACCCAATTCAAGCCTATTAAAACTATGAACTTCCAAATTCCAAAACTATTGTCGATTCATACCAAAATAACTCCGATTGACTTCAAATTTTGCACACAAGTCATAAATAACATGACGGACCTATTCCAACTTCCAGAATCGGAATCGGGCCCCGATATCAATAAAAGTCAACTCCCAGTCAAACTTCTCAACCTTCCAAACCTTCAACTTCCTAACATTCACCAATTCAAGACGAACCGACCTACGAACCTCCAAATCAACATCTGGACACACTCCTAAGTCCAAAATCACCATACGAAGTTATCGGAACCGTCAAAACTCCATTCCAGAGTCATCTACACAAAATTCAAACTACGGTCAACTCTTTCAACTTAAGGCTCCAACTTAGGGACTATGTGTCCTATTTAACTTCAAAACTCACCCTAAACACAAAACCAAACACCCCCGGCAAATCACATAACTATAATACAACATAGAGGGGGCAATAAATAGGGGATCGGGGCTAAAATACTCAAAACGACCGGCTGAGTCGTTACATCCTCCCTTCTTAAAATAAATATTCATCCTCGAACAAGTAAAGGGATCTACCTGAAGTGGTGAATAGATGAGGATAACGGCTATGAATACCATGCTCAAACTTCCAAGTCACCTATTCGACTAGATGATCCCTCCACTAAAACTTTACTGAAGTAATGTTCTTTGAGCTCAACTTCTGGACCTCTCTGTCCAAAATGGCCACCGGCTCCTCAACATAAGACAAATCCTTGTCCAACTGGGCAGAGCTTAAATCCAACACATGAGACGGATCGCCTTGGTACTTCTGGAGTATAGAAACATGGAATACTGGATGAACTGTAGCTAGACTAGGTGGCAGTGCAAGCTTATAGGCCACCTCTCGAATCCTCTCAAGAATCTCAAAAGGTCCGATATACCTACGGCTCAACTTGCCCTTCTTCCCGAACCTCATAACACCCTTCATGGGCGAAATCCAGAGCAGGACCCGTTCCCCAACCATGAATGCAATGTCGCAAACCTTCCGATCCACATAACTCTTCTGTCTAGATTGGGCTGTGCAAAGTCGATCTTGAATTAATTTAACCTTCTCCAAAGTATCCTGAACCAGGTCAATACACAATAGTTTAGCCTCGCCTGGCTCAAACCAACCCACCGGAGACTGACACCGCCTCCCATACAAGGCCTCATACGGAGCCATCTGAATGNTTAGCCTCGCCTGGCTCAAACCAACCCACCGGAGACTGACACCGCCTCTTATACAAGGCCTCATACAAAGCCATCTGAATGCTCGACTAGTAGCTGTTGTTGTAGTCAAACTCTGCAAGTGGCAAGAACTGATCCCAAGAGCCCCCAAACTCCATCACATATGCACGAAGCATATCCTCTAATATCTGAATAGTATGCTCGGACTGTTCGTCAGTTTGAGGGTGGAATGTTGTACTCAACTCAACCCGTGTGCCCAACTCACGCTGTACGACCTTCCAGAATCGTGATGCAAACTGCATACCCCGGTCAGAGATGAAGGATACCGGCACGCCATAAAGTCGGACAATTTTGCGAATATAAACCTGAGCCAGCTACTTTGAAGAATAAGTAGTCACCACTGGAATGAAATGAGCCGACTTGGTCAACCTATCCACAATAACCCATACTGCATCGAACTTCTTTTGAGTCTGTGGGAGCCCAACAACAAAATCTATAGTAACCTGCTCCCATTTCCACTGTGGAAGCTCTAGCCTCTGAAGCAATCCACCTGGTCGCTGATGCTCATACTTCACTTGCTGACAATTTAGACACCGAGCTACATACTCCACTATGTATTTCTTCATTCTCCTCTACCAATAGTGCTGCCTCAAGTCCTGATACATCTTAGCGGCACCCGGATGAATGGAGTACCGCAAACTGTGGGCCTTCTGAAGAATCTACTCACACAAACCATCTACATTGGGCACACATAGCCGACCATGCATCCGTAACACACCGTCATCCCCAATAGTAACCTCCTTGGCATCGATGTGCTAAACCGTGTCCTTGAGCACAAGCAAATAGGGGTCTTCATACTAAAGCTCTCTAATACGATCATATAGAGAAGACCGAGAAACCATACATGCCAAAACTCGACTCGGCTCCGAAACATCCAATCTAACAAACTGGTTGGCCAAGGCCTGAACAT
>AWOL01S0419433.1:0-10313 GCA_000715115.1 Nicotiana otophora
AGAGTAAACACTCTTTTTAATCCCAAATACCCTAAGAGAATAACCTCACAAGATCACTCCAAATAAAGGGTTCTCACAAGTATTTTCCAACACTAACTTTCATACAAAATACTCTTAATAAAGGAAGAAATAAGAATTGAAGACAAGTCTTGTTGGTGTGTCTACAAATGAGGAGAAACTCCTCTATTTATAGCAAGAAATCCTTAGCCTAATAATGGATATTATGTCATGGCAAATGTCATGATCCATAAATTTGTTATAATGGATATTATGTCATGGCAAATGTCATGAACCACAAATTTGTTATAATGAATATTATGTCATGGCAAATGTCATGAAAATTTGGCCATATTACAATTCTCTTCATCATAAGTTTTTTTCGAATTTTAAAATGAAATTGACTTAATTCATTTCTAAATCTTACGATGTTATTAACCTTTAAAATTTCTAACTGATATGAAGATAATTTAACTGTTTGATTATTTCATGTTTAATTTGTTGGTATTTTTACATAAGTACTCGATATATGCACGAGAAATTTTGAAGTGCTTCTTCTAATTCTAGGTAGCTCTTTTTCTTTCTAACTTTGTTTAGTATACTTCACACTTTCTTCTACTTAATGGTTCTAGTTTTTGAAAAGAAAATGGTCCCTTCTTCGTGGTTAATGTTAACAACCAGCATTATTTCTGATAGAATAAGCAAAAATGAATTATTGTTTTGTTACAACCGGGTTCTTCTCTATATATACATAGCCCAATATTGAGTAAAATAAAAGAGACTAAAAATGGACTATACCGGGCTAAACATGTTACAAAATAAATGGGCCTAAACTAATGTACGTAAATAAATAATTAATGGGCCTTAACCCGCATCTGCTTCAGCCCATATCTAGAATCCCAAAGCCCCCCTCAAGTTGGAGGGGTGAGAGAATCCCCAACTTGCGAATATGGAGATGATGAGAAGGCCCGCACAGGGGTTTAGTGAAGACATCAGCAAGCTGAGAAGCACTGGATGTGTGAGATAAGCTGATGAGACCTTCAGCAAGCTTGCTACGCACAAAATGACAGCCCAACTCAATGTGTTTGGTATGCTCATAGAAGACTGGATTGCGGGCAATGTGAATGGCTGAGAGACTATCATAATAGAGGGGAACAAGATGGGTTGAAGCAACTCCAAGATCAGACAGGAGCCTGCATACCCAAGTGATTTCAGCCACAGCCTTGCTCATAGACCTATACTCAGCCTTAACTAAAAGACAAATAGACTACTGCATGTTTCTTGGATTTCCACTCAATGAGGTTGCCACCAAGGAATATGCAAAAGGCAAAAATAGATCTCCTAATGTCAGGGCAAGAGTCACAGTCACTGCCACAATAAGCCTGCAAGGAGAGATCAGGAGAGTTGAAGAGGAAGAGTCCAAAGTTAGAAGTGCCTCTGAGATATCTCAAGAGATGCAAGGCTACCTTCATGTGGGGAAGGCAGGGCTGCTGCATGAATTTGCTGAGATGTTGCACAGCAAAACTGAGGTCAGGCCTGGTATGAGTGAGGAAATTTAGCTTACCATTGAGACTTCTGTATTCTTCAGGATTATGGAGAAGATCTCTCTCCTTAGCCTTCAATTTCACATTCAACTCAAGAGGGTCATTGACGGGAGAACAATCAAAAGAGTTAAAAGCAACTAAAATATCATGAATAAACTTCTTCTAATGCAGAAGAACCCCAGAACATGTATGTAGAACTTCAATCCCAAGGAAGTAATTAAGAGACCCAAGATATTTAATTTTAAACTGAAGATCCAAAAAGGCCTTGAGGGAGGAAATTCAGAAACATCAGTCCCAGTCAATATAATTTCATCCACATAGACAACTAAGATGACCAGGGAGCTGCCAGAACTCCTGTTGAACAGAGAATAATCATTAAGTGAATGCATATAACCCCTAGAGTGTAAGGCTTCAGACAACTTCACATACCACTGTCTGGAAAGCTTACCTCAACTCATATAAAGACTTCTTAAGTTTGCATATTAGAGGAGCAGATGAAGAAGAAGACCCAACAGAAAGACCAGGAGGGAGTTTTATAAAAACTTCCTCATTAAGATCACCATGCAAGAATGGATTGTTGATATCAAGTTGGAACATAGGCCAACCTTTCTTGACATCCACAGCAACTAAGGTCTTAACAGTGGACATTTTGACAATAGGGGAAAAGGTCTCATGGAAGTCAACACCCTCCACTTGAGTATCACCCATTTCAACTAGTCTAGCCTTATACCTCTCTATATTCCCATCAGCTTTATACTTTACCTTATAAACCCATTTGCAGCCAATAAGCTTTTTGCCATGGGGCAGCTGAACAATTTCCCAAGTTTTGTTAGCCTCCAAAGCCTCAAATTCCTTCCTCATAACATCCTGCTACTTAGGGACAGTTGCTTCCTGGGAGTAAGAGTGAGGCTCGAGAATATGAAGTTGAGTAATAGAGGGAGCATCATGACTGGAGGTAGATATCAGAGAAGAAGAGTGGTAGACAAAATCTTTAAGATAAGCAAGGGGATTATAAGGCCTATAAGATCTTCTCAATGGAAGATTAGGAGAGGAAGAAGCGGAAGGATTGGAAGAAGCTAAAGGAAAATTAGAAAATGAAGGAGATGAAGAAGCAGGAGAGGAAGAAGTAGAAAAGGGAGAGGAGAAATAAGAGGAAGAAGATGAAGAAAAGGAAGGAAAGGAAGGGGGAGAAAAGTCAAAATTGGCTGAAGAGAGAGGAGAGAAAAAAATGGGTAAACCAACAAATGAATTAAGGAAGGGGAATATGTGTTCCTTGAAAATGACATCCCTAGAGATGAAATCAGTTTTACTAAAGATATTATATAGTTTATAGCCCTTCTTAGCAAAAGAATACCCTATAAAGACACATGGAATAGATCTAGGAGGAAATTTGTTCTTATGAGGTTTAATATCAGTAGAGTAACAAAGGCACCCAAAGGCTCTAAGGTGGGTGTATGCAGGTACATTCCCAAACAACAGTTCATAAGGACTTTTCCCAAGAAGTAAGGCAGAAGAAAACCTATTGACTAAGTATGTGGCAGTAAGGATACAATCTCCCCAGAACTGAATAGGGAGATGAGATTGGAAACGAAGAGCCCTAGCTGCTTTAAGCAGATGTCTACGCTTTTTCTCCACCACTCCATTTTGCTGTGGAGTGTATGGACAGGAAGTTTGATGAATAATCCCTTTACTAGAGAAATAGTTAGACCATGTAACATTGGACCCCAATTCAAGGGCATTATCACTTCTGACAGTTTGGACTACAGACTGGAATTGAGTCTCGACCATGGCAATGAATCCTTTGAGCAGGTCAAAAACATTACTCTTGGCACCCATTAGATGAGTCCAAGTAGCTCTAGTGTAGTCATCAACAATGGTTAGAAAATACCTAGATCCACCATAAGTAGGTGTAGAATATGGACCCCATGTATCTATATGAATCAATTGAAATGGTTTAGTAGTTTGTATAGAACTGTCACGGAAAGGCAATCTTATTTGTCTTGCTAAAGGGCATACACGACCAGCAAAAGACTGTTTAGAAGAAAAATTACAGCCAATATTATTCATATATTTTATTTTAGAGAAAGGGATATGCCCAAGTCTATAGTGCCAAACAACATCAATATTGTTGACTTTATTAGGTACAACAATGGTATTTACAGTGGATGTATCACTAGTTACAGAAGAAGTGACTGCAGGAAATGAACAAGAAACACAATTAGAAGTATTAATAGAAGGAAGTGAATTGACAGAACTAGAAGAATGTGGAACACAACATTGTTGAACAACAGAAGTAGCTTGCTGAAAGAGCTTGTAAAGACTATTGTCCAGCCCAGTGGCGTAGCCAGGAATTTCACAAATAGTGTTCAACCTTTGGATAAGTAAATAATTTTTTTTGTAATAAAATACACAATATTTAGCTAAATCATAAAAACACTTTAACATAATTAACTATTGTATAAATCAAAACCAATATAAAGGAATCAACAAAAAAAAATATTACTACTGAAAGCACAATTTAAATATATTATTACAATTGTACTCGACGAGGTCTCACCTCTTGAAATATTTTTATAATAACCTCATTAGAAATAATACGAAATACTTTTTTTCTACATAAGGCACTATGCAAACGTCCAAAAATTCATCATCCATTCGATTCCGCAAGTCATTCTTTATAAATTTCATTACAGAAAAAGCTCTTTCAATAGTTGCAGTGGCAACTGGCAGAAGCAAAGCAAGTTTCACTAAGCAGAATACAAGAGGATTGTCTCAACTAGTTTTTTTTTAAAAGTTCACCAAGTCCATCTAAATTGGAGAACTTTGATCAATATCACGTACATCAATAATATAATTAGCAAGTTGATTCTCAAGGACACTCAAATTAAATTCATGAAAGTCATCAAGATATAATTTAGCCATTGTTACTATCTTCCTGATGTTAAAACTAGAAAATAAATCAACTAGATTCGGGCAAGCTACTCCATAAAACAAATCACTTTTCACCTCATTGAAACGGTCGTTAAGTTCTTGAAGTTTCCAATCAATAATCTTATAAAACACATCCACACAATAATGATATAAAGTAGTATGATCAACAAGTTTACGTCGTGATCTTTCAGAGTTAGCATATGGCTCATCAAAATTGGGTATCAGAATATCATGCCTGATACAAAATGTAGATACCTTATTTTTAAGTGGATCCCATCCATCAACTCTTAACTCTTGAAGCCTTTGTTTTGCTACTTCAACAAGTATCATGGCATTAGCAATATCTTACTCCTTTTTCTAAAGCGATATATTAAGATCATATGTGATTCCAAAAATATCTTTCATAAAATGCAACATGAAAGCAATCTCAAACGTTTGGCAACTTCTAAAGTATCTTGCTACCTTAGCTCTTTCATCTATAGTACTTGCATCTTCAACAAGAGTATCAAGTACATCAACAATCGAGTCAAACAAAAGTATAAAATTTCCAAACGACTTGTAGTGAGATCCCCAACGAGTATCACCGGCTCTAACAAGACCAAGCTCTTGATTCAAGCCTCTACCTATTTCTAGCTCACCCATGTCTAATGCCTCTTGAAGTTTTTCTTTTTGAGATTCTCGAAGTTCATCCATATATCTAAAATAAGCTCCCAACACATTCAAAATATTTGAAACCAATAGCACAAGTTCTCCCACTTGAACACACTTTGTTGAAATAGCCACAAGAGTTAATTGAAGTTGGTGAGCAAAACAATGAATATAATGAGCCGATCTACTTTCTTGTTTAATCAATATTTTAAGACCATTGATATCACCTTGCATATTGCTTGCCCCATCATAACATTGTCCATGTACATAAGATAAACTTAATGAATGATGAGCAAGTACGTTAACAATTGCTTTCTTCAAGGATAAAACACTAGTATCAAAAATATGAACAAGTCCAATAAATGCTTCCATCACAAATCCTTTCCTATCAACATATCTTAAAACAATAGTCATTTTCTCTTTTCGTAACACATCAAAATTCATCAACTAATAGAGAAAAGTTGTCACCATTTAGATTCTCTATTATAGCCTTAATTATTTCTATCTCACATGCAGTCACAATTTCTTTTTGGATGCATGGAGAAGTCATTTTATTATTTTTGGAGCATTTTGCAATACAAAAGGCTTAACCTTTTCACATCTATCTAGGTACCACGAAAGAACTTCAAGAAAGTTACCTCTGTTCAATGACGATTCACTTTCATCGTGACCACGAAGTGCCAATCATTGATTCAAGAGAAGTCTTACCACATCAATTGAAGCATTTATGCGAAGCCGATATTCATATTTCATTTGATCAGATTGTTGTCAAATGCAACATGAATGGACTGTTGTTGTTGCATAAAATCTTCACAATTTCTTTTTGTTTGATTATGAACACTATTCGGCCTACCAATATGCTTTGAAAAGATGTCTTTGATCTTATGCCAATTTCTAAACCCTTTACTTGAAAATACATCATCTCCACCTTGATGAATATTATCACCTTTAAACAAATAAGAAGGTAAACGATATGACGCATCAGTACTCACACTATATTCCAACCAGTCACCATAATCATCAAACCATTTAGAAAGAAAATGATGTTTTGATCCTGAAAAGTCAGATTGAAGGAAGTCATGACTTCGAGGTTGGCAAGGACCAATTCGAAGGTATTCCCTTCTTATTTCATCACAATGGTTTGGATGATAATTCAAAATTGGAATTCTTTCTGTTGGATCATGATTTATATAATTTAAATCAAGTTTTTGTCTCTGAGTAGAATGCGCCGATATTTCTAATTGGTCTATTGTTTCTTCTCGATTAGGTTGATTTTGAGATATCAAACTTGTTATTGGTACCTTACTAAAAAATTTCCTCAAGTCCATTGAAACTTTAAACCAAACTGAAATAATAGTCAAGTGCATCACACTTATTTGAAATAGAAAGAACATTTATTAAAAAGCACTGTAAGTACTTAGTGTAACACTACACAAGTCAAAAAGCTAAACTTTACCACCACTGCAGCTTAATTAGCAGGATCCAAGAGCAATATACAAGTTTTACTTCTTAAATATGAGTTTAGCCATCATGAAGAAAATATTTAAAAATCAAGTAGTTCCTAATTAGTATTATTTCAGAGTGTTATCGTCATAGAAGAAGTCCATAATTAACTTCTATTGTCTACAGTTTGTGCCATGTGAAATGCCTTTATAATATAATGAACGATGAAAATCAAAATCTGAAAATTCAATTTATGTCCCAAATTCGTATACACATCCACCAAATTTTTTCTTATTTTCTTTTTTAAAGAACAAATATGTGTTCAGGAATGATGAATCGAGTCATCTAAGTATCAATTATTTTATCCCAGTTGTAAATTATTTAAGAGATTTAGAAATATTTAGTAAATTTTCAATCTCTAAAGACTCTAACAATAAAATTCAGATTATAAATTGAGCCAAAAAAAAAAGGCAGAAGAGTCTAACCTGAAACTAAATCAGATTCAGAGTTAGAATGCAAGATTTCACGGGCATCCAACAATAACGCAACAGTCTAGCAAGGCAAAAAGTAAGGGATGGTCTTTTGTTTCTTTCCTCTGTGTTTCTTCTTTCTATTTTGACAAAGTTAGGTTTACGTCTATTAAAGAGCTTTTAGAATTTTTTACTAAGTAACTTTCAATTAAATATTGATCTTTAATATTTGTTTATTAAAAAATCTATCTATCTATCTATATAGAATAGGAGAAGCAAATTCATATTATTATGCCAAGTGTCAAAACAATAATTGAACATGTGTTAAATTTTAGGACAAACCTCCAACTAATTTGGAGGTTCAAAAATAATTTAAAATAGAAAATAAGTTTAAAAAAATTAAAAATTCTAATTCACTTTATATCAACATCTTAGTCTCACGTTTTTGGGCTATTTTTTTAATTTGTTAAAACAAGTTCAAAAAATTAAAAACTTCTAATTCATTTTACATCAATATTGAGTCCCACGTTTGTTGGACTATTTTTTTATATTTGTTAAACCTGACAAATCAAAGTAAAAAAATTACTTTGATCCGCGTTAGAAATTGACTCCCACTTTTGGAATTTGATACACAAAGAAACAGAAAGAAATAATTTAAGAAAACAAAACAAAACTCACGAATCATCTTCCCAAACGTGGGTATCCTAACCCAACTCCATAACTTATTCACTTTCTCCATAACTACAAATAATGTTTTACGCGGCTCCTCATTTTAATTTCTTTTCCCTTCCCTTTTTTTCTGTGCTCAGAATACAGAACTTTGCAAATATGGCTGCAACATTAGACAGATTTCAAGTAACTCGATGCAATGGAATTTGAAAGTTAGAGTGGTTCAAATATGAGAAATATCTGATGACTTCAAGCCTGAAATACCATATTACATAGAGTTGATTTTAAAGGATGCGAAGGTAACATATTCATAACTGATTTATTTTTTACTTCCTCTTCTCTGCTGCTTTAGTTCATAAATTTTCGACAATTTTCAATTCAATGAAACTTTTCATGTAAAACTACTTGTGTAGTACCCTTAGTTTTCTTTCTGTTTCTAACGTTACTTTCATAATTGTGTATGAATTTTCAGAAATCCTCAAATACATGAAACTATCTACATGAAACGATTATGTGGAGTATCCTTATTTCTATTTATTTTTCTGAACGTTTGTTTGACAATTGTTTACTAATTTTCAGCACTAATAATTTATTACCAATATAATACATCCTAATAATGAATCCAATAAACAAAATATCATGTTCCTCCTATATGTTTTCGCTGCAAATTCTGAAACTTCGGCATATTCTGCCAAAAAGATTTACCATGTTTCTTGACAATTGTTTACTAATTTCCAACACTAACAGTTTACTACCAATATAATACATCCTAATAATTAATCTGATTTTCTAGGGTGATTGTATACATGACCAATAAGGTTTTGTAAAATACATTTATACTGTAGCTGAAGTGATATTGTCTACTCTTTGAATGCGAAATGAAATTCAAATTTTTATCCTGTTTATTCTGCTTGTTGTTTTGTGAAGAATAATCGTCAAAGGACATGTCTGCAAAAATTCTGAAACTACTGCATATTCTGTTCAAAACCTAAGGCAGTGTATTAGTCTATTCTAAAACAAACTTTTAGCAATCGTAATTGAATTTCTTCGTCGAGGAACTCTCTATATTTAATGTTTATGAGGATAGGGTATAGTGTCGACAACATATATATTCTAAAACATACATTTCATTCTTTTTGGATCCTTTAAAAGCGAGCAGATTGAAAGCAAATGTTGAAGGTAATTCTGAAACATTTCCTACCTAAATAAATGTTTGAAGGTAATACAGAAACATATTTCACCTTAGTTGCAGCACATCAACTTAAGGAATTGTATGCGAAACTTCAGAAACTTACTTTCAGGTTGCGTTTTATATGATTGGGAGCTATGAAGAGGAATGGAATTCCATTGAACATGCAGTAGTGAAACTATGGATATTAATGCTGGATGAGGTTACTGATAAGAGCCAAGGTGGCTGAAAAACATAGATTATTGGTTCACAAAAGTGGTCAATCCGAGATCAGAAAGGACTCGCATGAAGCCCTTTGTTATGCAGTTTTGAAATGGCGTTTGTAGCTAATTCACATCGCAAAAGGGTCGAGAATTAGCTGAAAATGTGCCAGCTGAAACTTTCATATGCAGATATATCTAGATGGATTATAATTTCATGTATATGTCACTGTTTAGTGCATTGTTAAGCCTATTGAGCTAAACTCAACTTTTAAATATCACCACATCTTTGGCTACCCTGCAAGAGCAGTGGAGAAGCTCTTGAAAATTTGGTTCTGGTTCCTACTATTTTCAGTCAATGGGGTGTTTTGATGGAAGATGGAAGTAAATATATATTCAAGGCCAACTTCAGGTTTCTGTGTCTAGCTCATTCGAAGAGGAGATAAACTGAAGTTTACCGAAGTGATTTACTTTAAATACTCTAAAGTAATGCAGTTTCAACTTTTTAGTGTGCGATGATTGTTTTTCTCAAATCATTTAGAAGCTTGCATTGGGCAACCCTCGTAATTTTGAAAGTCAAGCTCATCATGGCAACGCTATAATATACTTTTTATAATAATAAAGAACATATTCCACTTTTTATTATCAAAATCACCTATATAAATATAGTAATAAGTAGCAACTAGAGTTCTTACAAGTGGAAAACCTTGCTGATATAGCCCAATGCCAAGAAGCAACACCATATGCTACAAGAGAATATGTAACCTACTAATTGGTCTAGATTGATACATAAATGAAAAAAGAAAAGAACATGCATACTGGTATAAAAGAAGAAAGCCTTTGACTCTCAAAATAGGAACTAGGTGAAAAGTTCTACTTTAATGTACCGTTGGTGTGTAACAGTGTATAGCAATCTCGCAGCAACTTATGATGCATATGGAAAGTCATTTTTATATTTTAAACAGTTTCTATTTTTTTTTACATATGAAACAAAGAACCCATATGGGAAATACCAATTTGAAGAAGATTCAGTCCAAATCCAACCATTTTCCGGGAAAGCCATATGATCTACAAGATATGCGTAAAAAAGAAAGAATTAATAAAGCCTGGTGCTATATATTCAGGAACGACTTTCTCCGTATCAACGAGCTAAAATTTAATCGAACTATAGAATTTCATGTGCCATGATGCAGCTTAGTAATTACTATATATATATATATAT